>JABXWE010027472.1:0-19318 GCA_014611495.1 Limonius californicus | reverse complement strand
CAATATTAATCTTTACATAATCAAGTGGCAGTCAGTCACTTATCGGCAGATACGTGCAACATTAAAGTTCTCGTTATTGTTTCCATGAAATTCTGTTTTAAAGATATGAACTTTAACACTCTCGTACAAGAAAACTAAGCTCCAAATACCTACTTTTTTTTGAAGATTTGTATTAAGCATTCATATAGGAAAAATTCTACCTGAAGCTTTTAAGGCATTTAAAGGACACCCTGTATAAAGTAGTAATAAGCTAACAAAACTTATTGAAATTATTGTTAATATTACACTGCGTACCAGGATACTAAGCGAAAGAAACAACAGAGGAAACATGCTGATGAATCTTTTAGAACAACGAAAGCTATATGCTATGAATGGCTTCTATAACAAGAAAGCACAAAGAAAATGGACATGGATTAGCCCCGACGGCAAAACTAAAAATGAAATAGATTATTTACTGTCTTCGTCTAAAAAACTGATGCATGATGTAACAACCCTAAACACATTTAATACAAAAACAACCACCGAATAGTAAAAGCAACGATAATATCTAATGGAACAAAAAATAGAAGTAAATACATAAAACATAAAAAGATCCTAATTAACACAGATATACTCCGGAAAAACATAGAATTGTACAATGAAAAACTACAAAGTCATATGAATAATGTCGAAGATATAAATAAGATATCGGAAAACATCGCAACTGTATTTACAAGTGTGGCAATAGATACAACAAAAAAGACGAGAACAAGAAAAAGTAAAATATCAGACGACACGAATACAAAAATGGAAGAACGAAGATTACTATACCAAACAGGACAATATCCCACAGATCAAAACAGACAAATTCGAAAAAAGGCATGAGCAATGATTCGCAAGGATCTTGAAGAAAACTACAGAGAAATGGCGAAGAATATCATAGAGACAAATAAAAATTTTAAATGTCTTAAAAGAAACGAGGAGAAACAACAAATAGTGGCTTTAAACGACGAAAATGGTATAGAAGTAAGAAACAGACACGAAATAATAGTTAGCTCAGAAATATTACGAACCTATATGATACACAAATAAATCGACCTCCAGCAAACACAGATATCAATGTAGTTAATGTAAGCTCTGAGGATATCCCAGAAATAAATGACGAAGAAATTATCTTTGCTATAAAATCACTCAAAAATAATAAAGCACCTGGTGAAGATAACATTCTGGCCGAAATGATCAAAGAAGCACGGGCAGTAGTAATACCGAAATGGAAACATCTATTTAACTGCTGTTTAGAACAACAAGCTATCCCTGAAAATTGGAATAACGCAAATATAATAATCTTATTCAAAAATGGCGACAGAAAATTACTGTAAAATTACAGACCAATAAGTCTGCTATCTCAGGTATACATGTTATTTACAAGAATAATATCAAATCGAATAGAGAATAAGCTGGAATGTTATCAACCTCTAGAACAAGCAGCATACTGAAAAAGTTATATGTGATCACCTATTAACGGTAAAGATGCTAATAGAGTAATCAACAGATAACAACCTTCCACTATACTTGGCTTTTGTTGATTATGAGGAAGCCTTTGACTCCATAGAGCACTAGGCAATCATGGGAGAACTGGACAAAGCACGTGTAGACCACCGATACAAAAATCTACTGAAAAACATACATCAACGAGCGACATCAACAATCAGACTACATGAAGACTCACAGAATATAAAAGAGGAATACGACAGGGCGACATAATATCGCCCAAACTATTCACTTTAGCTTTAGAAGGGATCTTTAAAAAATTGGCATGGGCAAATGTAGGAGTCAACATCAATGGCGAAAGACTCTCCCACTTGAGATTCTCCGACGACATAGTACTAATCGCTAAAAGGGAAGAAGATTGAGAAAAATGTTAATAGAATTAGAAAAAGAATCAAGTTGCATCGGCCAAAAAATAAACTTGGAAAAAACAAAAATAATGAGTCCTCAAAACCTACACATTACAATAAATGGCAGACATAAAAAATGTCAAAAACTATATGTACCTACGACAACATATTGAAATAGACAAACGAAACAAGGACACTGAAACCGAAAGAAGATGGCGTTTAGGCTGGGTGGCGTCCGGAAAACTCTCCCACATTGTGAAAAATGAAAAGATTCCATTACACCTTAGAGCAAAAATATTCGACGAGTACGTATTACCAGTTATAACATATGGAGTACAAACGTGAACTCTCACAAGACATACAATGGACAAATTGCAAAAAACACAAAGAGCAATGGAATGAGCGATGGTGGACATTTCACTAAGGGACCGCACACGGAGTGAATGGGTCAGAGAAAACACAAAGATTACCGACATTGTAGAGACAATTACACAGATAAAATGGGACTATGCTGGCCATGTCGCAAGATTGAAGGGCCACCGATGGAACAACAAAATCAGGGGGAAGAAGCAGAGGTAGACCAATTATGCGCTGATACAATGACATCAAGAAAGTGGCAGGATTGAAATGGATAGCAGCCGCACAAGATAGAAAGAACTGGAAAATAAAGAGGGAGGGCTATGCTCAATATTGGGCGAGACAGGGCTATAAGAAGAAGAAGAAGATTGCATTGAGTTATTAATAAATATATTTTTGCTATACTAAATCCTTACTCAAAATGTTAGTTATCAAACTGAAGTTCCTAAGGCAATTACACTAAATGGCATTTTTCATGAACTATGGCTCAATATCTGTTTCTGCGCTTAGAATAATACTGTTAGATGAGAACTAATAACAGCAGCAATCAATGTAATTATTAACTAGCTGAGCAAATAGGGATTTATCGCGAGTAATCGGATATGCAACGGAAGGCAGATAGACTAGCACGAACGACTTCGGCTGAATGATATTTTTTCGGATAGTGATAACTAAATAGACGGGTATTACTTCCAACCGATAATTCAAGTGTCAAGCGATAAGGGTGTCCTACCACCGGAAAATATTCCACTAATAACTGCCCATATACTCCGGCAAAAGAAGGTTGTTACATGAATGCCTAAGAACAGATTTATTCTTCCTTAATTTCCTTTAAATTTATGTAACGTGAGAAATCGCCGATTTAATCTATCAGGTGTTTATTAAACATATGTACAGGTACTATTTATCAAAATGATACCTCTATAGATTGGTCAGTGACATGATAAATACACCAAACCAATTTAAAACATCGTCTAGTTTTCGTCAGATAATTACCGAGCTGTTGAAAATAATTTATTCCCATTATTTAATCTCGGAGCGTGCTTGATAATGTCGTCTTGTAACGTTTGAAACCAGGAAATCAGCTACCATATTATCAACTTGTTAGTAGCTTTTAAAGCTAAACAAACGACAAGGACGTATTATTTTATGCCATTAAGCGTGTATTTCAGTTTCCCAATTAAAACTGTTTTAGAAAACGGTTCGTATGCTTGCATGTGTTAGTTAGTCAAGTGAATAGGTGAACACCAATTAAACAGTTCACGAATTTGACCCAACCAACTTCCAATTTTATAATTTAGAGATAAGTGTTACTAAATAACCAGTGGACTGTGACTAGACGGGCGGCCTGCAACAGTAACAAACGGAATAATTAACTGTCAGCAAAACTAATTAAGAACTTGCTCGGATATATCATGTGCAATAACTAATTTAATATTGCGGATTAGGTTTTTAATTTGCCTCTTAGCGGTTGTACGCTGAGTCGTTGTCTGTAAATAGAACGTACCAGTTTTGCGACTTACAAATTAGCGATGCTTTCTGAATGGTTTGATAGATACATAAAGTAATGAAAGTGCTTAAAACGTAGCTGTGGGAGTGATCTTGGCATCGATCTAGAACTACTGGAAGGTTGTATCGTTCTATCAATATAATCAAATTTCATCTGCGAGTACACATTACAATTGTTCTAATTTCGCTAGATAGAAATCCAATCAACAAAGGTCACGGAACAACATTGAGAAAAGTGATTGCCAAAGGCAATCACGATAGCCAGTGGCCACCGTGACCCCAGGGACCTCGCTCCCCCCTTAATTCCCGTAACTGCACTTAAACTTTGATTTCTACTTAGCCGAGTAACGTAAAACAAGACCATAAATTGTATACCTACATTTTGCACCGCATAAACATTATTAAATTCTTGTTTACGGATCTCTAACAATCGCTCTATCCATATTTTAAACCTATTTATCGTACATAGATGCACCTGCTGAGAAGCAAATCCTAATTTATGCGCATCTCTAGGGCCAATAATTAACCTTTTGCTGGCTGCAAGATCATTATTTAAGACGCTTTAATGATTCCTGATTTCTATTTAACAGTTCAAAGGAGAATCAATTTTTGTTTGTTTATTATAAATTAATATTGAAAGCTAAGCGGTTTGTAACATAAATAGGGAATACGTCGAAGATACTGTAAGTACCAGCACAAATGTAAGTACGCGCTTAATGCAAATTTATCTAAATAATCTATTAGCATAAACTAATATAAATGCGAAGATAAGTATTTCTGAATATTTCTTGCATAAGCGTTTCAAATTAATTGAATTATTTGCCATTTATTCATCTTGGATATTTCAACGAAGTCTCCGAACGAAGGCAGAAACAATTAATGCAAGCACAAAGGAATAACTAGTTCCAAAATCTGTTGCGAAGGCAGTAAAAAACATTTTCCACGAACGAAAGGGTAATATATGTAACCTGATCTGATTTCTTGAACAACCTTTTATAATCCATTTCGAGTTCGAATTAGAAACTTCAGCTTTAAACATCTACTAATTATTGTAGGCACGTTGTTTTCAAGTGCTTCTAAAGGAAAAAACTACTACGCCTTCAGCCGGTTTATGGTTGTAGAAATTATTTTCATTGGAGGATTTTGTAGAATGGGAAAGAAAACAATTTCTATTGGCAGGTATCATCATCGCACGGATCTATTAAGTGGCGAAAGTTTCTTGGCACGCTTTTGGAAGACGGGATTATTTACTGCTTGGAAACCAACACTTATTAATCGAATTTCTTTGATACAACGCTTGGTAAGCGCCGCGCCGGGATCCTTGTTAAAAAATAATTTGTGTTTGAAAATAGTACCTACAATTTTGCCTACAATTCAGAAACTTCTACATAAAAAAATTAACTATTTTTAAATAATGAAATAATGAAATAATAAAGTGTTTAGAAAGATTCATATTCTACTAAATTATTTATTATTCCATATGTTAGAAATAGTGATATTATCATTAAACTTACACAATAAACATTAAAAGTGATATTTCATTTTATAATATTGAAATCTAAAGAAAATGGCATAAGGTGAATATTCTGAAACAAATAAATCAAAACATATTTAATTGGGGATGAACAAGACTAACGGCTATTTTAATACAAACCACGATGATTAAAATAATAAAAAATTTTGAAGTGGTAACTAAGAATTGCAAGAACGGTAGGCTAATATATGCCATAAAAAGATATTGGAATTGTTTTCAAATAAATGAAAAGATCATTTTGAACAATAAACTAAGTGTAAACGGAACTGTAAAATATTACTTCTGTTACATTTAAATATTGTGCGAAGATAAATATGACCATGCATAATGTCGCTTTACCATAATATTACTTTGGTGAGTTATGGTAATTAACAGTGCCCTATTTCTTTGTGTATAGTGACTGGACTAAAAATAGAGCTATACAATCCCTACAAAAGGTATTGGACAAACCATCACAAATGTGCCGAAATCTTTTAATTCCCTAAATATTCTCTTTTCAAAAGATTCTATTAATATAGCGACTGCTTTACAGCGTCATTGGATGTCCATCGCAGCCAATACTACACTTATTTTCATTTTTGCACATGCCATCGTTTAAATTTATGTTTTTCACGTCCTTTTCTATTCCATCCTTCTTGTTGATTCAGTAATCTATATTCCGACATTCTTCATACTGGGATAGCCGTCTATTTTCTATAATGTTTGTTAATGTTATTTCTACATTCGTTTATACCATATACTGCAACATCTTTACCAATAACTATTTTCCACTGCATTTATTCTTCTTTTAAGAGAACTGTTAACAGCCCTTATCTCTGAGCCAAACGTGTCGCAGCTCTCTTAGCAGTGATGTGAACTTCTATTCCTCTTCTCATCTGCATGCTCCGTAGTAAACAGTGAAACTTTGCTTGTTATTGCTCGTCCTCTACTCAGTTTTCCAGTATGTCTTTGTCATCTTTGCCATTATCTGTATGTTTTACGTTTAGGTATTTATACTCTTGGGTATTTTTTATTATTCCCGTGTATGTGTTTATTTGTTGTCCATCATCCCCAATTGTCATATACCGTTTCTCTTCTATGTTAATTTCCAGACTCCATATATCGTATTCTTCTCTATCATTTTTCTCAACATCTATTTCGCACCCTTGAAGTATTCCGCTAGATCAACCTTATAGTTCGCAAACAATAAACTACATATGAATTGCGTTTAAATATAATTTAAATACTGTAGGAAGAGACAGAAACCCTACCTTAGACCTCTATTAACGTTAACGAGCGCTTAACAATTTTAAATTTTGAAAAGTGTCGTTCCGCGTCTAGTCTTACTGGAGGGGTGTACAAAATTTGGAACAGAATATGTGTTAACCTCCAAATTTTCTTTTAAACGTTATATATTTTCTGTAAACATTTGTGTCAATATACAGTTGTTAGATGGCCAAGAAAGTTATAGTGTTGGCGCCATGGGTCGCAATGTTTGCATGTCAGCTTCTGGGAATTTTTAAATGTACGGAAGGTCTGGCATAATGGCTATAAATTGTGTCATTAGCGGCCCTTTGTCTCTGCCGTTCAAACCTGCAAAACTTCGAAGTCACACGTGTAAGCGTTGCGGGCATGTAGCTACCACACGTAGCCAGAGTGACGTCACATACCGCACTTATTTTAAGTGAATTTTGGTGCCCTAGAAGTTTAAGTTTTGTTTGGCAGTTTGGGAGTACGTTTTTGAAGTCCTAGATATAAGGACATAAATGCAATTTTGATTTATGCACCTATTTTATATAAATATATTTTGGCTTACGCATCTCAGATATATATATTATTACATCCGATAAGAGAAAACATAGAAGACTTATAATTTTATAGTGCTTCGACGAATTATTTGCATATCATTTAATTCAACAGCTAGTATTGCGAAAAAAGGGTAGCTTTAGAAAGAAATAACAAAATCTAAAGCAAGAAATCCAGGAATATTGTCCCACATAACGAAAGTTAACATTGACTGTTCACAACGTGATTATTTCTTAACCTGGAAAATGACCTACCTGGGGTAACCTAAAGGCGTCCTTTGTGCATCCGTAGGGGTTACCAAAACTACAGCCTACAACTTATAGTTGAGAAATAGTTATACTAAATAGTTAACTATAACGCAACCAAGAAGGTTTTTTTAATTTAATTAAATTTAATTGAATATTTTTATGTGACAAGAATGGCTTGTTGTAATTTTTGTTTGTAATCTTGTTGTTTGGTGGTAACAATATTGGAAATGCAACTAGAGGGCACTGTTCAATGCTGGTGACACAACGTCATTATTGGTTTAGGCTGGATCGGTGCCCATCAAATGTTCAAGCTACAGGGATTGAATATAAACCGAATAACCAACTGGTATGTTATAATTTCGTTTATAAAACTTATTTTGTAATTTCAGCTACATTTACATCGAATATCCCGTATCCCTTTCTATATTTGATCTAATGTGTGTGTTTCTGCACTTAATAATCCTGGAATGTTTTTTGATAACTTGATTTATCTCATTGTAAAAATTTGAATTTATGTTATGCATGTTCTAAAACTATATAAAACAAGGCCAAATACTAAATATTTGTATGTCAAGAAGTTCAGGGCGTGGTTTAAAACTTTCTTTAGATCATTTTGTTTTTTTTATAATTTTTACTAAATTTATATCAAATGAAGGAAATTTAATTAATAACTATAGTTTATCCCAGGAGAAATGAATTTTGATGAAAATTTTTTGGATGATTAGTTCCAATGTATAACAGCAGATCGCATTTGTTGGTTAGTACTTTTTGGTACAGTCATGTTTCTATATTATCTTTTACAACTTAGTTGGGGAGCGGAAAATGACTCTAAAATGGACTGTAGATATAATGAAAATCTACCCAGCATATTTATTAAATAATATTAACATGTTTAAAACTCGAAATGATTCATTTACTTGCCACAAACATAAGCGTAAATTAGTTTAATGCTAGAAGATGCAAGAATAAATAAATATATATATTGCTGTGTTACAACATGCTCTAATTGAAATATCTTAACCTATTGCTAATTCTTATACAGCTAATTTAAGCTATCCGGTATAAAATGAATTGTTTAATCACATATAATTCAAATGCGTGGTAAATATTAGCTTCCGATTCAGGAATTTGATCTTTCGTTTCTGTGTAACTTGACTTCCAGGTTTCAAAACAGTTTGTTTTGTTGCTCTTCATCTTTGGGAAAGCATTCAACCTTATCTGTGCATTCGCGAGTTGTAATTTCACAAATATTAGTAAAAACATTATGGTTTTGACAGCTAGATATAATAATGTTAATACTTTTCTTTAGAGAAAAATATGTTTGAAATAATGTTCTTATTCATGTAAGGAATGTTTGTGTTAAATTTTATTAACTTTGAAAATGTTTATATTAATTTATCATTAATAGAATAATTTAATTGTCAACCCTCTTATGCTTTATTGGAAACAGGCCGTCAATCTATGAGGAAATTTGCTAGGAACATTTTGGTGTTTTCCCTTTTTATGTAACTTTAATTATATGGAAGTTATTGGAGTTTATAGAAATTTATAATTATTTTAGTTAATTTAGATCTGTAATTTGATTGGTGGAACCCTTTAGGGTTGACATAAAAAATTGGAAGTTTTGTTCCGTATCTTAGTAACGGAAAAAATTTTCTGAAAATCTTTTGTTATAAAAACAGGTTGTTCCCTTTGTAGGCTAGATTTGCCGATCAACAACAATTCTCGGAAATGTTAACTCTCGGAAGTCGCACGTGGTATTTTGTTCCAGAATTATTGCTCCATATTTTGCAATGTGGTGTAATCTTTTTGGTCAATGCAGGTTCGCGTTGCGTTTAGTTCTTCAGTCGGACTTAACATCTTCTCTGACCAAGTCGTACTTAACATCTTCTCCGGCTCGGTTCCTTGCTATAAGCGCCGTAATAAGTACTGCAGGGGCGGCTTGGGTTTTTGACGGGTGAGTAATGGGAGGCCAATTTCGCAGTCTTTGAAAGCTTCCCTTTGTATGCTGAAATTGCCGATTAATGTTTTGTCTGCGCCTGGCCCTGGACGCTTTCTGCGAATATATGTGTCAAATTGTTTCAGAATTATTTCACCATATTTCATAATGCGGTGTAATCTTTTTGGGCAATGCAGGTTTGCGTTACATTTCCTCGGCAGTCGGACTTAACATTTTATCTGGCTCCGTAGCTGGTGATAAGCGCCGTAATCAAGTACTACAGGGACGGTTTAGGTTTTCGATGGGTGTCCATCGCGTGAATTTCGTAACGCTGTTTTCACCGTGGGGGAACTATCGACGAGTGTCTGATTAAAAGAAAACACGCTGGAATTTTAACCCTTAAAAAGCAATTCATTGCGAATTTGCAGATCGCCGTTGGCGGATTATTATCGAGCCCATTTCTTGTTCCTGTACATCTGCCGTTGCTGGGACAAAGTAGGAAGGGCGGGAGGAAAGTCGTCTACCCTTTTTCCGGATGAGAACACCCCAGATTGTGCCTACAGATTTTTCCTGCATCTTGAGAACGCCCTAAAATTGTGCCTGCCTCTCCTCTACTCCATTCACCGAAAGTCAAGGTAACAGAACTAGTTTTTGTGTTGTCAAAAAAACCTTTTACGCGTTTCGCTTTCAACACTCAAGTGATTGAACCCTTTCTTTTTGATGCGACAATAAACGACCTTCAGTCGTCAATTGTCATTTTCTTTTCCCGTTAATTGTAAAAAGTACTTATATCTCACTTATACTCAGACGCCACTGGCCACGTAGATTTGTGTGAAGAATTTAAATGCCGTAAGCCAGGGGCGGCGAGCCTTTTGAACGTTCAATTAACCGATTGTAGTACTGAACTATAATACCATTCACCATTTGCCGTCATTTTTGTATTGTCATTTATTTCCAATAGTTTAATTATACGTGTTTGGAAATTTATTACATCTTTTATTTTTGTATTTTTTCATCTTTGCGTGCATGAACTTTGCAAGCTTTACATACAGGAGGATGCACACTGAAGGTGAGTCCGATTCCCGTAAGCTGCTAGCTTCTCGGCCTTCCACGAGAACCTGCAATCAGCTGTGATTTGGAAGGTGGCGCCCGTTAATTTCCAACATACCCTGTACACAACTAGGAAGATTTCTTCCCTTAAGCGATTTCCGTGAACCTCCCCTACTCCTCTAAGCTAAGCTGTAAGCCTTTTTCCACCTATCGTATTGCGGGTCGACGAAAAAGCTCTTTTGGTCCGTAACAGTATTACACCTTCTTTCGACAAGTATTTCAAATAGGTTTAAGTTCAGAATCGTTTCCCACAAAAAATTCAGTAAATCGCCCAAAACTTTCTTATGAATAACTAACCATGCAACCATGAAAATTAGGTTGAGTAGATGTTCATCGTTGCTATTAGTTTCCAGTAAATGTGATAATGCAACATAAATATCTTTTTCTTCGTCATGAACATGTTGAATTTACTGTAGTTAACATAACGTGTTTCTAAATGAACCGATCATAAATGAGATATATTTACTGCGTGGGGCATTAAAATCTAATATTTCAGTAATACCTTTTTAAAGAGTAATATTAGCATAAATCACCACACACAAATAGGCGTAGTGAAGCTAATTAACACGTGCGTGTGAACCGAAAAATCCTCCCACTAATATAAAACGGTTCTACTTGATAATAACTTAAACTTAAAAGTTATTAGTTTGAAATGGGAAATGAAAATCATAAAATGTAGCAAAAAAGAGAACGCCCACACGTGGTTTTTCCAACTGATAAAAGAAAGTTCGATACACATAGCGACTTAAACTATTTACAAAGGGTGTTATTTCATGGCAAATTCCATAAATTTACGGGAATTAAAATAATAATAAGATATAGTCGGCCTTGGGCGGTCACGAGTACATTGTGTTGACTTTATAAACATATTAGCATTAGCAGGGGCGTCCCATTATGGCCCTTCCTCTAACACAACTCGACTACAATAAGTGTATCGTTGAAACACAGCGTCAACTAAGTCATTTGCTGTAATCCCTTAGCGAAGTCGATTTGTTCATCCGTCAGTGCTTTAAATATTTGAGATCATCCGACTAATACTAATCGATTAAAAATGTTGAAA
Source organism: Limonius californicus (assembly GCA_014611495.1). Taxonomy (NCBI): domain Eukaryota; kingdom Metazoa; phylum Arthropoda; class Insecta; order Coleoptera; family Elateridae; genus Limonius; species Limonius californicus. Next base: position 7,899 of record JABXWE010027472.1, on the reverse strand, counting down.
CAATAGGCCAACTATTAAGAAATAACAAATTGTAGAACATTGAGTTGAATGCAAAATTATACATTTTCGTCTTCCCTGCTCTTTTTCCGTAATACAGTTATTACGTGCGAGGTATTACAGGTCGTTAATTCGGTTTGGTAGGTAACACTCGGCGGCTTGAACAAATTAAAGAGTGCGGTAAAGTGAAATTAATTATTTCTGTGCGAAGTGTTAGAAAACCAGCGTATTGTGTGATTTTTTGAGAACAGTTTGCTACCCGAACAGATCTTATCTCATTTTAGCGCACGATAAAATTATTAATGTTGGTATTATTCTAATGTATGGATATGCTTTACTAGAAAGCGTCACGAGGAATATGTTCACTTTTTGTAATTGCGCAAGTAGTACACGCAAGTGATGACCAGCACAACATGAAAATCGTGATTATGCCCCAACATCAGTTTGTAGATCACAAGAGGATGCTACAATTTTACGTGATGTGTGAGAAACTTGATGTGAGAATTAAATCATTTACTCAATTTTCCCTCCAGCTTAATGGTCATCACGTTTTCTGTACGCTTAATCCACAAAAAAGTTCCTCTCAATAAACGCACTTTACCGATTCATTTAAAAAGAATTGAAGGTATTTGGTTTTAAGTACGGCACGTCATGTTTCTAATATTATTATGATATAACGTCTCATTTAAACCAGTTTGTACACCTTGATCGGCATACTCCATTTGTGGTTAATAGCCTGATCGAGTTTCACTTTTCATAACATAAAGATGGCATAAATTTAATATTGATTTATGGAACGACGTGCTTATGGTCTTTGCACTAATAACTCTGGAATGAATGCTCACGCTTGTAGCTGTTAAAGTTGTATATACTGTTACGTAATAAATGGAATCACCGTAAACCATTACAGAATCGCAATAACAATTTCCTTCAAAATTTCTGATGGGATTAACAATTTCTCCTCCTCGGTATTTCACTGGAAGTATTTTTTATTTGCCCCTATCACGTAATTTTCGTAATGTAATTTTTATAATTATATGAAGCGTAACGTACATTAATTTTTTTATATAAACATCCCCACTTGATTATGCTTCAAACTTCCGAACTTAATCGAATGTGGTCATAACTATTAGAGATCTTCTATCTTTAAATAATTATTATGATGAAAGTTTACACAGCATTCAATGCAAGCCGTATAATGCCTTATTTATTGTACCAATAATAATTTATATTCATCATTATTTAAGAAGAAGTAGGAAAACATGTTTTGCTATAATCTGCAAGCATTATTTTACATTTTTACCATCCATACAAATGAAGGAATTATGATAAAGCAAACTATTTGTATTATTTTGTTGTCGTTTATTGCCTTCTATCGTTGTCATTCCTACTTAATACAGACTCTAATTCTGTGAATCAGGTTTAAAATAAATGTAAAACTATATTTGGCAGATTTCCTCATTTGTACAACTGATCACTTTTACACTGGTGTTAGTTTTTTTTCACATTAGCCAGATGTATACAAAGCACCGTATTGATTAAGAGACCACCCAAGTTACAAAGAATTGATGATAAATATCTTACGATCTTAAACACTATTATTGTCAGTGAAAACTTAGCATGTTTAAGTGCACAAAATGTAGCCTCGTTCGAATTGTTATTGATTCGCACAATATGGCGCGTTTAGAAAAATTATAATCGCGGTCGCCTTTCAAATAAAGCGCCCGTTTCGATTAGACCACACCATCTGATAGTGATATTGGCTTTATAAATTAACTAACAAAAGGGACTCAACTTTCATTCCTTAAGCGACCCCGATTACGTTTTCTTTGCACCCTTCTAAAGAACACTGCACTAAATAAATTCATACAAACGATAGGTGAACCGCGCGACTCCTAACATCTAGTATCTAATTTTCAACATTGCATTTTGGATTGCATACTTTATGCTTTTGGTTAATTCAATTTTGGACTTGTTTGAATTTCATATCATTCATTCGTATATTTCCGGTTTAGGAAATGGCAATTTGATATTTCAGTGCGGCATTCATTATTTTTGAGCTCTCATAGAAAGTGCACGTGTTCTTGGATTCTTTTAAATGTCATTCTAAGGCTTGGGAAGTTTCCCAATTTAATTTGCAAGACCGTAATTATGGAATTTTAGATATCCATAGCAGCGCTACGAATTCCATGGAATTATTCCGATTTGTTTGTTAATCTCTTTGAGAAAGATCATTTCGCCAGTTTTAAATCTTTTGGCGAGTATGATACTGTCGAAGTTTAACTTCCGCATGCAGAATCCACCTGATGCATCGCAGTTCGAACTATCAGCGGCGTTGATAAGCATTAGAGGTGTGTTCGTTCCGATTATATTTAATTCATAATAAATTTTTGGTTGTACGAGAGAGATTCGGAGAACTGCAATTTAAACCAGCAAGAGATCTTCATCAACATTATTCTTTATCTATAAATTGATGGTTGGATAATTAAGGTTTAAAATGACTGTGTTTTCAGTTTTAATCGAAGATAAATGTTGTTCTTGGTTTATATGTAATATAACGAAATTTTGTTTGTGTTTGTCAAATGGTCGACAGTGTACACAAATCTATTCTTTTATTTAGAACTCAACGGTTTTAAGGAGTGCGTCGGTACATAATACCATAATTTAGGTATTTTTAATCTGCGTATTTGGTTCACAGGGCCTCGACAAACTTTGAATACTTGGCGGGTTTGGTCGCGATTTCTATTTGCGGGTTGAAAGCTTATGTAATGCTTTTGTATTCATAAGTAACTTCGCATTATTGTGTTCCTTACTTTTGTTTTAATCTAGTTTTGGAATATATTATCCGTCGTATACCCATAATTTTTTTTTATTTATTATGTATTTGTGTTAATTCATGCTGGGTTGTGTTCGGCGTGATTATTATTATTTCACGGAAATTGAAGTTTGGTAACTTGATGTTGTCGTGCTTTGTTGTATATTGTTGTATTATACCGTTTTTCTTGTATCAAATTGAGCAATTGCCGAAGCAAGGTAAGTTCGAACTCTGGGAATGTTCCTGTTTTACATCATGATATCTTCAAGGGCGAAGAGTAATTTAAAACAGATGGCGCTAAGGCTTATCTGCCCTCCCTTCGTCTATTGTAGCTGGTCGAACCCTGTTTGTAATGCCTGGACCTTGCAAAGTGGCTGTATTTCTCCTAGTTAGTATATTTTTTCTTTTTTTTTAAATCCTAGACGTTACACAGGGTAGGCAAAATTGTGTTAAAATATTTCATTTTCTAGAAATACATATTAAAACAATTCGAGAACTTGTATATTCAACTAAATTAATTCAGAAATTTGTGCTATAGGATGCTAATAACACTAATTTACTAACTATCAAAAATATTTTTACCAAATAGTTTAGTATAACTAAATTAATAATTCTAAATCATAGTTTACAGCTTAAAACTGTCTCTAATAGCTTATTGACAAGTCAAAAATTATACTTGTATCCTTTGAAAATATATAAATAATGTATTTTTTTACAGATCGCTATATCGAAGAATTATCCAACGATACACAAAAATTCGGAAGTATGTTTAGCTCGTATTTATTACTTTTATTATTATTTTATTATTTAATATATTTACTTTTGATACAACTTTCGTTATACTTTATCTATATATGTCTCTCTCTTAGTATCAATAGTCGTTTGACTTGTTTGATGTAGACTTAACATCTTAACACGTTTCTGCTGTTGTTTATGTATTCCATTCTTGGTCTTCCTCTAGCGGTTCTTCCATCCAGTCGTCTCTCAATTATGTTTTTAATAGTACCTCATGACGAATGGTACGTCCAATTAATTTATATCTTCTTGTCCTTATGTGTACCCACAGACTTCTTTCTTCCAGTATCCTTTTTAGTATTTCTTGGTTTGTTGTATGTGTCGATTTTATATTCATCAATCTCTTATAGCACCACATTTCCATTTTATCCAATGTTTTTCTTTTCTTTCTCACCACGACTCGCCTGCCGTTTACGCGCAGATCTCTTTGCTCGACATCTATATGCTCGCCACCTCGAATGCTCGCCGCACAAATATCCGACTTTTATTCTTAAAATAATATATTATCCTTCAGTATATGCTGTTGGTAATTTTCAAAATCTTACATTCCTCTAAGAAATGCTGATAGTCAAAGTAAAACCTATACTTGTAGTTGAATTCGTATACGGTATTATTTATTTATTTCTTTGTTCCGAATACAATTAACTAGAAGTGTAGGTACCTAATTTTTATGTTATATAGTTTCATATTTTTTTCTTTAATAACTTCCCAAACCTCGTTAATGTTGTTTTACTGATATAGAAATGGCATTACAAATTTTCAAAAATTTAAAAATACAGTTGTTCATTCAGACTACTAAGTTGTAAAGGAAAATAATTCTATTTGTTATCACACCTAATGGCTAGGTTATGTACAAAACCGTGTTTCTAATAGTCGTGGTACTGGTTCAACGTTTATAAAGAATAAACATTGATTATGTGCGCACTACTGATTATAATTTACAAACAAGTACCTAAAACTTCCTACCTATCTTAATTTTTAAGTAATGGAGATTAGCGAAAAATCACTCGCATAGAAGTAACATATGGATTTCTTAGGAATTCGCAATTTTGATATTAAAGTACTAAGACAATTTACTATCAAAATTGCGAATTCCTAAGAGATCCATATGATACTTCGGCTTCCATTCCAAATTTTTTCAAAGCTGTTGAGTACGATATCCACGACTGCACACTCGCACATATTTTGTCAAAACAACTTTTTTGGATTTCTAATGTATAAAATGTCGTGTACGGACAGCAGCGTACTTTTCAAACTCAACTTAAACTTCTGTTACATGTAATTACTTCACCTTGGATCCGGCTAGCTCTCATAAGGGTTTATCTCAATTGCTGGGACGCTCATTTATTATATTACCACACCTTCGTAGTTCGCTGTCTTTAACTCTGATTGCATCCTAAATAAAAGATTACCAGTTCATTTAAACTCCACTTTTAATATATTTGTACCGTTACAATAAACCTAAACACATTCCATTACAATCGTTACACTTTTATTACTTCATTTTGAATTTATATTAAGCCCGGATTCCTGTGAATAATTTCACGTCCGCAGCTTTTTATATTTTATTTTACACTCCAAAATTATTTACTCATTCCCCCGACAACCCTCATGTATGGCCAATCGAAACATTTCAACCATCTCATTCGATCTACGCCAACGTCTTTTTAAAAATGAATGAACATCCTTGATCACATACTTCGAAGTGCCAAACTTTGTACAGAAAAGCAACTAAAGTTAACACAAAGATAACGTAGAGAAGGAAAATACAAGGCTAACCAAAATATCATGTCAAAACAAACGAATATTTTTTAAAAATATCAATATCTATTTAAAGAATATAATACTTTGCTTACATCTAAGGTATCTGAAAATGAAAATAAATTATGAATCGAAAGATGTTTCAAATTTTTTAAAAGGGAAGATTTCTTCCATGTTATAAACTAGTATTGTTTTTCGCATTGGTGCAGTTATACTTACAGTATTCCAAACAAGTTCTCTAACGATTAAAGGGAGGGCGAGCATCTTTTTCAGTCAGCAATCGCCAATCGAGCAATCGGTGGCGAGCAAACGGCGGCGAGCAAGTGGTGACGAGCAAATGACCTGGAACCCTGTTAAAAAATATAAGAATAATGATGGTCAAGGTAAATATTAGTAGAGCAAATAAACTGAATTTTGTTATTTGGTATAAACCTAGAAAGGACACAATTGCATTTAATCAATCGCAAAATGGTAGCGGTAGCACATGACCAAGGCTCGAAATTCCAGAACCGTAAAGCACTGTGCTTTAAATGTATGGCTTCGTTAATATTATACGTTACGGGTAGAGTTAGATTAACGGCTAAACCTAGGATTACCGGGGTAAACTGCGTAATACCCACGAAGCATGGGTAAAGTCCGAAATATAATTTAAATTAAACACATTTCGAGCTATACCCGAGTAAACCGCATTTTATTCGCTGTCGCTTGGTTAAAGTTGGGTATACTAACAAAGACAAGAACATAAATGTTTGAAACCTGTTTATTAAAAAAACATTTTTCAAAAGTGAGGTAACTAATACTGTAAATCAGAGGTATTACATCAAATAATCTATTTGTTCAAATGTCGATGTCTTAAAGTGGTCTTGGTTTTAGCATTTTTCGCCAATTTGACTGATTGTAGCACCTCTTGGCACTGTTCGTTATTAAAGTAGAAACTGTTTGAACTTTTGAAGAAACTAGCTCTATGAAAACTTTAAGAAAACGCTGTTTTAAACGCGCACATCCGTCCGATGATGCAATAAAAATTTACCGTACCCAACGTTAACCAAGCGACAGAAGATGGAACGCGGTTTACCCGGGTAAAACTCGAAACGTGTTTAATTTAAATTTTATTTCGGACTTTACCCATGTCTTGTGAGTAGTACGCAGTTTACCCGGGTAATACTACGTTTAGCCGTTAATCTAACTTTGCCCATAACATATTGTTATAAATAATTAATAATTAAGGAGAAATAAAAATAGATAAATAAGATTAAATAGTAACTTAATTGAATTTTCTTGCATACTGCAATCATATGTATCATTTGAATGAAGACTGTAATAAATGATAATAATTGGGCGCTAGGTGACAAATTAAAAACTTACCTCTAAATATTAACATAAAAATATACCATGGTATAGCTCTTGAGCATGATTATTACGTCACAGAAGTCGGTCCTTAACGTTTTGGAATTCTATGAGAAAATGGACATATAAAATGTATAACCAAATTCGCAGCGAATTTCAATTGATTCAACACGTCAGCCGTTATGCGTATTAACCTATAAATGCCTTATAAACTCTTAAACAATTTTCAAACAGTTTTATAAATTATTTGGTGGTGTTTTCTTCTGTCCTCTGATGTTCTCGTATTTTCCTGCAGAGGTATGTAATATTTGGTTTACCTTATTTAGAAGTATCTTCATCCATATGTAAATATTTTTAGGTCCGACGTTGACCTTCAAAACAGCCCTCAGGTAGTGATGCAGTAGCGTCCCAAAACTCCGACGTGCAGCCGCCAATTCTTCAAACTTCGACTTGGATTCAAATTTCTCGAAATTTACCTTTGTCAGTTTAACTAGCTCACTCTTTATTTAAAGAAACTCGTTTATAACTTTAGCAGACGTATAATTATAATAAACGATATAAATTAATTTTAAATTTCAGGAACATAAAAAAATGCGTGTACGCTCACGTAATTACAAAAATGCTCTCCTTACATTGTTTTATCAACAAAACCCCTAAACAACGGACAAAATCTCCTTAACAACGATGCCAAAATTATACAAATGTAATCAAAGGATACTTGGATCAAATTACAAAATTGAAAGTCTTCTTTTGACAGGTAAATAATAAATATAAAAATGTTCATAATTTAACGGGGTCACTTTACAAACAAGTTTTGATTTTATAAACACATTATACAAATCCGAAATTAACCTCTTAAACACACTCTGTACTTCACGATTGTCCAAAACACATTTCTACAAACTGTTCCGATAATGCAGCAAATTCTTTCGTGGTTTATTAAATATCAGAGCTAAGCTTAAAATTAAGTTCGAGGCATTTTATTGTATCTTGCTATACGTATTTCTTTACTTTAATATTTAACAATAATTCTTTTTGCCATAGGTTTATAACAAAATACGAGTTTGACAGTGTTTGCAACCAAGCAAGAAGGTATCTGCGTTATGGTCTGCCCTTTATTATTGATCGGAAAGAAACCGAATTCCAAGACATGATAATAATGAACGAGTATCCTTTAAAAAAAA
>JABXWE010027471.1:0-22893 GCA_014611495.1 Limonius californicus | reverse complement strand
TACCCTGATAAATGAATCCATGCTTCATCTGTAAAGAATGTTAAATCCAAGAGGTCATTGTTATTCAATATATGTTGAGTGAACCATTGGCAATACAACACGCGCCTGTTATTATCACCCGGTAACAATTCATGAGTTGTCTGCATCTTGTAAGGAAATAGACCAATGTCTCTTCTCAAAATTGTTCTACAGGTACCTACAGATACAGGAACTTGTTGTACGAGTCGGCGCAATGATGTTGTAGGTGCTTCATTCATAATCTCTTGAACATTTTGAATGGTCTCCTCTGTACGGACTGTTGGCCTTCCACTTCCGCTCTTCCGTGTTACGCTTCCTGTTTCTCTAAATAACCGCACACAGTTTCGTACCACATTAAAAAAGTCGGCCTCCAGAAACACAAAATCAGGAAACTGTTGTCGAAATTCAACCATACAAGGGCGGGTACTGTAAATCCATTCCCCATTTTCAAGATTTCCATTGCGAAAATAAGATTCAACGATGAATCGCTTATGTATTTCTGTAAACACCATTATTAAATTAAATCTGATTAAAACTGACATTTAATTGTCGTAAAATCATCAAAGACCGACGTATTTAAGTACAAAGCCACCCTTTATCTAAAATTTTTTTGTACATATGGTATAAGTTTCCTAAACTGATTCCCACCAGGAAAAACCATCGCCCTTCAAGATCTTTAATAAATATACATGCACACAGACTGCCTGCGGTGAGTCTAACTATCACTACATTGAAATGTTTTCAGATTATCTAAAAATATCAATATTTAATCTAAATACAGAAGTTCAATACATTGGAGAAATGATATTACCTATACCACAGCCTTTTCTTCACACTAAATATATGTTAACAGAAGGCAAACATGTGTAGAATAGGAATTCGTAACCTTCTGAGGAGATTGGCATCAACAATTTAAAAGTTCGATTAGAAGACTAATTGCACTTGTCAACGTGTTGTGTTTGCCGGTTCTCTTTACTCTGCCCTACATGTCATTTAACGACCTCAGACATAGTAAGACAAAGTAACGGAGTTAAAACCTAACATGTTCTGTTAGTACACCAAGCATAAACCTAGGTTATAATAATTTGTTAATTTCAATTTACTGTATGATGGAAATATGACGTACTTAGTATTAAAAAAAGGTAAGTATGGTACGTGTGAGATACTTACATTCTCTTAAATCTCTCCAGTTGCGATTCTAAACACAAGACTTTATTTAGATGTTGTTATATTTACATTTGAAACAGAACCTCCAATGTACTGATAGCGAGATTCCCCTAAAGCAGCCTGTGGAGCTTTATTTATCAAAGATGTGGAATGAAGTTGTATAGAATCAATTGAGGTTTTTTAACCAATTCAAACACCGACGTTTACGAAAGAATTTAAGAAACTTGGGGTGGTCTTAATCCTTGCAGATGTTATGTTATGCATTCAAAAATACATATTTTACGTTTCTGAGTAAAACATAACTGTAGCCACTGAATTATACATTGGTAACTATTGCATAATTGTAGTAAACATCATAAGCTGCACGGATTAAGTAAAGATGCAACCCTTATCCAAAATTTTATTGATGATATGGTTGATGTTCTACTCCAACATTAAAGGCAATACTCGCTTTGAAGCACCAGAAGATATATTCTATATCTTTTTGGTAGATCTTTAGGTATTAAGAAAATGAAGGAAATAGCTCAGTAATAACGTTGTTGTTAACTAATCTATACAAGTAACCCAAAGCCCACCTTGACAATTACACTATTTTTTCCATGATACAATGGACGAACAGTGTTGATTTTTCTGATACCTTTGTTCTTGTTTTGATGGAGTAATATCTAGGATGCGTACATATTGCAATAAATTTACGCAAACCAATAGATTATTTCCTGAAAATCATGAACATAAATTCTTGTATGGGTTAGTCATAAAATCCATTGCCTAAACTTCCTAATTAACTGCGCTGTCACAATATATAAAACATAGTGGAACATTACCATGTACATATTACATATCTTCAACTTCCCACAGGTAGATACTCTAATAATTCATTTAAAGTGTGACTTGAAAATTACAAATAAAAGTTTTCTCAATAAGTGGATTCCAACTTTCCACTACTCCTGTTCATATGCGGGTTCGTGGTAATTTTCCCAAATTCCTGTAGATTTTTCTAATACATCAACGATTCAAATTTTGGGCACTAAATACATCGTATCATGTAAAGTTAGTAGAACATATTATTGTTAATTGCATTTTTCAATAAACTATTTACAACGCGAATGCTTTCGGGGTTCTACATAATTAGTTTGCAATGTCTACAACAATCAAAGATAATATCCATGATGGGATTGTTTAACTTATTAAATATCTTAGTCCTTCTTCGTCGTACACGTTTCACTAATGCCCCAAGCCTCGTATTCTAAAGTATATTTTACCTATAAGCTAATACATTCAAAATATAACTTTGATTTTTTGATTTTGCATTTATATAATATTGTTCTTGTACTTACAGGTGATGGACGTGCGTCAGAACAGCCAGGCCTCACTGTCATTCACACTATATTCCTACGAGAACACAATCGCATTGTTGATGCTTTGAGACACATAAATCCTCACTGGGACGCCGAAAAACTGTTTGAACACGCAAGACGAATTCTCATTGCTGAAAATCAACACATTACATTCAACGAATTTCTTCCCAGAATTTTAAGCTGGAACGCTGTCAATTTGTATGGTCTCAAACTGGTGCCACAAGGATATTACAAGGATTACAATCCTAGTTGCAATCCTTCCATTCTTACGGAGTTTGCAGCTGCCGCCTTCCGAGTTGGACATTCCCTTCTGAGACCGCACATTCCACGATTGAGTCCAAACTATCAAATTATTGATCCACCAATTCTGCTTAGGGATGGATTTTTCAAACCAGACATGATTTTGCAGGTATAACAATGGGTCTTGTAACCTTATTTTATTATTATTATAAATGTCGAAACTAGCACTAGTGATATGAATCCCAATAGTTATATCTTCTGAGAATGTTGTACTGCCACAGGCTTTGGAGGAATACATATCAGTTCGGGTTCACTGATTTGAAAGACACCGTTGTTGTCACACATCTAAAGATTATGATTGATTTTTTAAATTGATATTTCAAACGAATCAAATGTGTTATGAAAAAATATAATTGTGTGTTAGACGCATAATAAATCCAAAAGCTACAAGTTGTCTGGTATAATATAATAAAATCAATAATATTTACACTGTAACAATATACAGTAATTCTATTTTACACGTTAATATTGCTGGCGTACACTTCGTTTCCATCGACTATGGGGCATTCGCTTTTCATAATCAGTTTTAGAATTTGATATTCAAAATATTTTTCTTTTCAGGTTGGTATGATTGACGAAATCACTAGAGGTTTAGTATCAACACCTATGGAAACTTTGGATCAGTTTATCACAGGAGAAGTTACAAACCATCTCTTCGAAGACAGAAAAATTCCCTTCTCTGGAGTAGATCTCATTGCTCTTAATATTCAAAGAGGTAAGACTTGCACAAACATATTTATACAGCACACGATTCTTATACAGGGTATCCTAAATTTTCCTTGCTAGGAAGACTATAAGGTTGATGCATATATTCGTAGCGTTTTGTTTTCCGTTGATACAGTACTTTGTAAGGCACTCGTTGGGGAGTAGTCATTGCCGTAGTTGCTGCTACTGTAATGTCAAACTGTTGTGCTAGTAGTAAATACATCTTGGGTTGGCCAAGAAAGTTTGTATTATTTATGATGTAGGGAAATGGAGTTTCAAGTAGGAAGAAACGAACATATCCTTTTGTTTGAATTTAAGCGAGGTTGCTCCTCAGAGGCATGAGAGGCCGCCAGAAAAATTGTATTGTTTGCGGGGTGAACGCCATTGAGATAAATACGCCAAAGAAGGGTTTCGGAGTTTCAAAGATGGCAGTTTTGAAACGAATGAGTCTCTGCGTTCAGGAAGACGGTCTGACTTTGATGAAGATTGTTTAAACGCTTAAATTCACGATGATCAACATCAATCAACTCGAGAATTGGCCAGTATGATGAATTGTGACCAATCAACCATTGTACGACATTTGTATTCCATGGGAAAAATTCATAAATTTATGCATGGGTACCGTACGTTTTCAGCGAAAACAATATAAATCAACGGGTTACCATTTGTACTTCTTTGTTTACTCGTCATCATCAACAACATCGATCGTTTTTAACCCAGATTGTTACTGGTGACGAAAAATGAGCGCTTTCTACCAACATCAAGAAAAGAAAGGAAAGAATGAGCACTGAGAAAAAGCAACCTTCGTACAGAAGCTGGTGCCCATCCACACAAGAAAATGTTGTGCATATGGTGGGACCAAGACGGCATCGTCTACTATGACACGCTACGCACTTATGCATCAACCTAATATTTCAAATAAGCCCAACACACATCCAAACATAACGAAAATCTCGAGAAGATGATGGTAAGAAGTGGATGAAAATTTCATCACCTTTTATCAGCATCTAGTAGAACTTTTCCTCAGATCTAGCAATATATACGAATTTTCTAGATTATTTTTCATATTAACAAATGTACCCGTAAATATAAATTTAAGACTTAAATAGTTATTGACAATACCTTCTAGCCCGTGACCATGGAATTAGTTCATACAACAACTACAGAGCTCTGTGCAATTTGAAACGAGCCACAACATTCGAAGATTTAGCCCGCGAAATTCCCCCAGAAGTAATAGTTAGGTTGAAGCGCCTTTATGCCACTGTAGATGACATCGATCTATTCCCTGGAGGTATGAGCGAGCGGCCGTTGCAAGGTGGTCTTGTAGGACCCACATTTGCCTGTATTATAGCCATTCAGTTCAGACAAATTAGAAAGTGTGATAGATTCTGGTAAGCATCATGTTTGGGACCACTTTCAATTTTTATTTTATGATAATAGTTGTCAAGATTTGTCCGAAATGAAATTTAAATCTTTACAGGTATGAAAACGAAGATCCTACTATACGTTTCACAGAAGCCCAGTTAGCAGAAATACGTAAAGTGACACTTTCGAAAGTGTTATGTAGCAATCTCGACATACCGGGAGAAATGCAAAGAGCTGCTTTTGATTTGCCCTCCAACTTCTTGAATCCACGAGTTCCTTGCCAATCACTGCCACAGATAGACTTAAACGCCTGGAGGGAATCAACGGGCCAGGGATGTGTTATCGGAGAGCGACATGTAGCAGTTGGAGAGTCTGCATTTCCGACACCTTGCACCAGCTGTATTTGTACAGCTGAAGGGGTAAGTTCATGAACTAAACGTAGTACTAGAGATGGTCAGAAAGTGAGTTCTCTACAAACTCAATTGGTAGAATACTTGCTTTCTGAGCAAAATTTGAATACACCTTGGGTTCGATCCCCTAACAACGCCAAAGCAACAAATACAAGTATAGTGCTGCAACCCACTATGCATAATTTCCCAATTTGGACTTCTCAACCATGAATTCTTCTTCGATATTTATGTCGTTTGAATTCGGTCCCCGTGTTTCGTCTGCTTCTAGCACCGAGGAGAAGCACGTTGCGGAGAAGAGTGCCTGTGTTCAGCAGCAAGGCGTGAAGGCTATTAATTACAACAAACGTATTATAGAGAACAGTAAATAAGTTCTGTCGTACTAAAACTATCTTGCTGTTATAATATTATTTAAGATATTTGAGAATCAACTTCACCTGTAATGTTTGTAACAAAGAAGGCGTTCTATTATATCAATGATAAGTTAAAATATACAACTGGCAACATTCTACTCAAAATAAGTGAGCCACGGCTAAACGCAGATCTTCGTGAAAGAGCCGAGGGCCAACAGCTTAAGGAAAATCGAACCTACCCTATAGCACTTCCGCCTTATCTCGGTATCACTCACCAAATACATAGAAATAGGAAAATACACAAAAATAACAAGTCATAAATTACTAAACAATAGGTACATAACATGTATTAAGTAAAAGGTTTATACAGTTACACGCCAAAATGTTTAAACGTAGACCAGAGTCGGTCTAGCTTAAGTTATGTATAAAGAAAGGAGCTTCGAGACTTCCGAACATATTGCTAAAGCCGCTATTCTATTGACTACCACATTTCCTGTAAGATCGAGAAAATACGAACTGCGTAGTCAACATCAGCCGAATACACAGTTCGTTATTAAATTACTGAACAAAAAGCAACAGACTTTGTAAACAAATAATCATTGCTTGAAATCGCCATTGATAACCGCAATATGGATAATTTTTACCTTAAATTGGTGATAGACTTGAGGGAGTTTCAAAAAACTTGATTTTCACTAGATTGACGCCCCACGGCGGAGGGAAGCGAGAAAGAGACCGCAGCTAAGATGACGACACTGGCAACCCAAATCAAAGAAAAATTGACCGACTTACATGATTAAGATATTTTTCGGAACAATGACGAACTAAATATTTTAAATCACCCAGAAACGATTAACTCAAAGTTTTTGTTGCAACGGCGAATCTTAACAGGAACATTAAAAGCGTAACAGGGTTCATATTTATCCGTATATAACGATATGGGAAACAACACGCTATTCTTAAGTAAATTATTGACTCCTGTATGTATATAATTCAATTTTATTGTCGACTTTTGTTACGGAAAACGGTAAAACTTTAAATTGCAGGAGTAACTCCACGTTATTTTCACGGATCTGAAAAACGTCTGCACGCCTTAAGGTTGTAGGTTCAACGTCCTTACTTTACGCAGCCAAAAAACAAGCCAGCCGAAATCGAATCTCAGACCAAACCGCAACCCCAAATGTCACGATCATAATTCCTAGAAATTGCTTAAAAAATGCTGACATATAACAATACACATTTCATTAATAATTTGTGGGATAACAAAGAGTGGCGTAAAATGCCTTAAATATTTAAGAATTAAAGTAATGGAATCAATCTTCCGAGCATTCAAGTTCAAATGCTGTAAAATCAGACGAACGTCACAGTCTGTTAGATATTTTGAAAGCAGATCAATTCATATCTTCACTTCACGGTAAAATATAGCAAAACGTAGTTCTGTAGACAGGACAGGATCGTTCTTACCATGATTAATTTGTGTTTGTGAGTTCCTTGATTTGATTTATAAATTAATTTAAATATTTGTTATAGGGTCAGTGTGCATCATTACGAGTCACTGACTGCAGTCAGCTTATGAGAGAATGGTCTAGGGATGTCATTCTAAGGGATGAAGTCTGCACAGCCCAGTGCGGTTTTCTTCTTCGTGAGGGACAACTTAGTGCCAGGCCAAGTACCATAACCACAGACCTGCTACCACCACCGGCTCGCCATGTTAAAGCCAGACAGTTAAACGTACCTCGCTTTAACGCAAACTTCAATGGATTTAAGTTTCCCGATTTAACACCATTTGTGGCATAAAAGTTTTTTAAGTGACAATAAGACTTCTAAAATCAGTTGCGTGACGTTAAGACTTAACAGTGCAAAAAGTTGTTTGTACAAATACTTTTACATGGTTTGCCGTCCGTTGAGGGTGGCACAATTTTTGCTCAGGTTTAATATTCGTAGTTTATAGAAAACTGATGACAAATGCTCAACGTTTGTAAAATGTAAATGGTGTGTTTATCAGCCAACAATGAAAGTATTATTTAGAGGGCCTTAATACACAGAACATGTACATATAAGAACTTGAATTTGAAGCTCATAAAACATTCCAAATCAAGCAGTGGTTATGAAAATTCCTATTCTACATTGATTGATTAGTAAAAAAAGATTTTTGTCCTCATATGAACAATATCTAAATGAGAATGTGAAATCTTAAAAACCCTTAAATTATTATTTATTAAAAACTATACATTACTTAAAAATGGTAGAACGAACCATATTCAGCACTATTTTATATGTGAAAAAGAAACACATCATTTTATTAAAAAATAAGTGTCATAGGGTGCAGTTAAGTACTTAAGATGTTAAAAAGTTTAGATATGCTTGAAAACACTTTTTATTTTAGAATAATATTGAAACATCTATCCAATTTTTTTTTATATTGTTCCAAAGCAGTTTGCATTAACATTATACAATCGCAAAAGACAGAAAAACATTGTTACTTAACTACTATCTTAAGAAACTTTTACGTTGAAAATTTATTACAAATACATATATTTTTCAATAGATTATAGATATTTCGATTTTGATCAACAATCATACTGTATGAAGCTGTTTATATTAAATAATTCAGTTACTCATATGTCTAATGTTTGAATATATTAATATATTTGTTTCTAAAACAATTTCCATAGAAACAATTGTATTAATTTTAGAGTATAGAGAATATTAAGGAAGGCATATAGATGAAGCCATTTTGAACAAGTATAGGCAACCCTCAGAATATTTACATAATCTGTTTATTTTCATATGTTTATTTGTTCGACCCTTAAGGTATTGAAGCCATTGGGGCTTATAGTACCTTGGCTAAACTAAATCTCTAACTTAAACTATCTATACCTAAGAGAAACCAGTATCGGTGGGACCCGATATCGAACCCACGCCCGAACGTCCCTAATATTTCTGTAGCCTTGGCTACAAGCAGGAGAACCACTCACCATCCTAGCCCCCATCCCATATATTACAAAATTATCTGTAAAAAAATTGTAGTACTTGAGTTCGTCTGAACAAATTGGATCATTCTTTCCCGTTAATTGTATCTATATCCGATAGATACAGGAAGAAATATTCGTTGTTTCAAGATTGCGTGTCAACGTTGCTATGACATTGCTTCATTTTCTTTGCTCTAAAGTTGATAAATGTTATCTCTTTCCAATTTTATACTCTAGGTATTTATAACTGTTGCTATGGAAATTATTTAGCAATTAAATATATCAGAACCTTCGAACACACGCGATAGCAGAATAAAATAGAAACTGTTTATTTTATAAAACCTGGTTCAGATATCATTTCCTAGGTCTGTAGTTTGTTTATTACAAAAATTAATTTTATTAAAACTTATATACTCAACTAGGGACTTCTATTCCCTTGCCAAACTTGATGAAGTGTCGCATACAGGATGGTTATGGAAACAGTTAACCTTAACAGTTTTATCATGTTTTCCGCATTTTATAACCATCCGGTAGAAAATTTCAACCTACTTAGGAATGTGTTATCAGAATTATGTTGGGCTGGTGAGTGATGTCTATACCATCTTGTATAATTCTTATAGTTTTGTTCTCCAAAACTTTACGACAGGTTATGACAACGTTTAATGAATTTAAAGAAAGGTACTTCAAAGTGCTTCCGACACAAGTGACCCTTAGATCTCTACAAAAAATAAAATCACCATATTTACATGGAAATCTGACATGATGCTTAGAAGGAAAAATAAGTCGGTATACCTATTTATTTTTTTAATATAGATTTCTGAATATAACTAGTTTGCAAGGTCAGATCAGGCTGTAGAAGAGCTAAAACATTTTGGTTTCAAGAAAATGTTTCTCATATTTCAGCCATGTGTAGCAGTCTAAGCATTAATACTACCAGACATAGTGAAAGCCAGTACAAGTAGTTACTGTTTAACAGTTTAAGTAACAACTGCTACATTATATTTGTATTTAATTAATTTGAATGTTGAAATGTTTTACAAATTGTTTTCACATTTGTAATTAAAACTAAACATTACTTAAAACAGAATTTCAAATTGAAAACGATAGGAAGACATTTCGAATAGTTGACTACTTGGGAGAAATGTACCCCACATGCAAGTTACATTAGTCATTTCAGTTATAAATATGTAAATAGTTTGTTTTTTACCTAAGTTAATGGAATGTATGTGTTTTTAAATTGTAAAGTGTATGTGACTATTTTTATTACTATTAAAACATTAATGCTACTTACCTTGTAGTTGGTGCATAGTTTTTCCAACATAGATGCTCGAGACTGTCTTCTTGGAAAAACGTGATGCTATGAATTTAATACATCTTACTGAATTGTTACCATTGTAAGGATTTATTATTATTGCCTAAGTACAGGTACTACTTAGTAACACTGACGTATGTATTTGTAAGTTGTCATCCTATATATGACAAAACTGCCTCTTTTATTATATTATTTAATGTACCTTTGTTTATTCTTTGTTCTTGTAATTTTGTCTTGTTATTTTTATATTATTATTACTATCTCAATAGATCATTAAAGTACTTTTACCACAAAATAATATTTTATATTTGATTTTAAAAATACCTCCTTCACCTTATTTTGAAGAACCTACACCACTCACTACTCCCTATTAGCTCTGTAGTTCCACGGGTTAGTGTACTAGGACTGATCCTGTACCTCCTATACATAGCGGATCTACCAAGCAGACTTACAACAATTGTACAATTCCCTGACGATACGATTATACTTGCATCATATACTGACCCGAGAAAGAGCTTACCACCAAAAGTTATTTTATTATTTTGAAATACCTACACCACTATTCCCTATTGGCTGTGGCGTTCCACGGGTTGGTGTACTAGGACCGACCTTGTACCTCCTATACACAGCGGATCTACTAAGCAGACTTACAATAATTGCAAAATTCCCTGACGATACATCTATACTTGCATCATATACTGACCCAAGAAGGGGCTTACCGCCAAAAGATATTTTATTATTTTAAAAACTTACTAGGACCGATATTGTACCTCCTATACACAGCGGACCTACAAAGCAGACTTACAACAATTGCAAAATTCCCTGCGATACGTCTAAACTTGCATCATATACTGATCCGAGAAGGGGCTTACCACCAAAAGATATTTTATTATTTTGAAGAACCTACACCACCTATTCCCTATTAGCTCTGGAGTTACACGGGTTAGTGTACTAGGATGGATTCTGTACCTCCTACACACAGCGGATCTACCAACAAGCAGACTAAAAACAATCACAACATTCGCTGACGATACTGCTATACTTGCATCACATACTGACCCCGGAATGGGGTTACCACCGAAAGATATTTTCTATTTCCTTTCAAATATACCTCCTTCACCTTATTTTGAAGAACCTACACCACTATTCCCTATTAGCTCTGGAGTTCCACGGCTGTGTACTACGACCGATCCTGTACCTTCTACAGCTATACACAGCGGATCTACCAACAAGCAGACTTACACCAGTCACAACATTTTCTGACGATACGGTTATACTTGCGTATACTTACTGACCCCGGAATGGGGTTACCACCAAAAGATATCTTATATTTCATTATACAATCCTCCTCCTTAACTTTATTTTGAAGAACCTGCACCACTATTCCTTCTTAGCTTAGCTTTTACGTACTATAGCAGTTCTAACTATCCTATACGGCAGCGAAACATGGGATCTTACCAAGAAACAAGGATCTTACATGTAATCGGTATATATGGAATTTTTACGTAGTGTAAAAAGCTCCATAAGATAAGATATATTAAGACCAAGAGATAGGAACCCGCAAGTTGCTATGAAATACAGACCAAAAAAACGAAGAGACGGCCAAGAAAGCGATGGGTGTCGGAACAGACTCCATAGCCTAACCCATGAAGTGAAGAACAAGATGCAGGTTGATTTATTACAAAAAAGCGATTGGTCTTGGCAACGAAGTATTCTTTGATTAAGTAAATATTTAGCAATCCCACTTAACATATTTATATATTTAAAAAATCCACCGGCCCGTAGCGCCGCTCTCGACCAAACTCCTCTTAAAAACGTGTGCATTTTTGGATACAGAACAGTATGCTATTTAGTGGCATCCACGAATGCTTGCAGGTGAAGCGTGAAGATGAAAGAAAACGATTGTCTTGACGTCAGTAGCTTTATAGTATATTCGTGTCTAAAAACATTTATACTTTCATGAACATTTATACCACAGTAAAAATATTTTCAAGCACGACATGGCGAAATATCCGCCTTGTCGCACGTACATTTACACCTTTAGTCTTAACTGAAAAGTTGTACCTCGTATGAATATCAAAGTTCAACGTTTCATCGATAATAATTGGTTAACCATCAAAATGAACCCTCTACAACAAAACAACATAGCAGCAATACTATTTTTGTGTTGTATACAATCCAGTACCGAAACCTACATCTACAAAGCTAAATATTTGGATGTACCTCTAGATCACTTTACGTGAGTCAAATTTAAAGTTATAATATTATACTACTGATAAATGGATTAATTGTAGTTTCAAAAATAATGCTACCTTTAAATTGCGATACCTTATCAACGGCACTCACTGGAACAACGATGGTCCCATATTTTTCTATACTGGCAACGAAGGACCCATCGATACTTTTGCCCAAAATACTGGATTCATGTGGGAGATTGCTGCTGAATTTCAAGCTTTACTTGTGTTTGCTGAACATAGGTAAAAAATATATGTGTCTCCTTTACAGTTTTACTTATGTTTTTTTCAGATATTATGGTGAATCTTTACCATTTGGCAATAAATCCTTCTCTGAACCGCAATATCTTGGCTATTTATCATCGTCCCAGGCCCTAGCTGACTTTGTCTACGTAATAGATTATTTACAAAGAAATAACAAGTTTACTGTAGGCTCCAATAAAAATCCGGTGATTGCATTTGGAGGTTCATATGGTGGTATGCTATCAGCGTGGCTTCGCATTAAATACCCTGCAAGTGTTCTTGGGGCTATAGCTTCATCAGCCCCCGTATGGCAGTTTCAAGGACTAACACCTTGCGATATGTTTAATAAAATAGTAACTTCCGTCTTTAGCGATGAGTCCGTACATGGTTGTTCTAATGTAATAAGCAAATCATGGCATGTTATTCGGTAAATATCTTTCGACTAAACGTGGACCTTCATACAAACTACCTATTTTAGAGAAGTGACCTCAACAAGTGATGGTAAAGCATGGCTATCAACGCAATGGAAACTTTGCAAACCTTTACAGAGCAACGACGATATTAATTTGCTTATTAATTGGTTAGCAGAAATATATTCCTTGTTAGCTATGGTAAATTACCCATATCCCACCAGTTTTCTTGCTCCACTTCCAGCACATCCCGTTAAAACTTTCTGCAATAAATTGCAAAATGTTACTTACCAACCACGACCTTTACTGGAAAAGTTAGGCAACGCTTTGGCAGTTTACACCAATTACACGGAAACAGTCAAGTGTCTCGATGTAGCACAAACGACAAGTAATTTAGGAGAGCTTGGGTGGAATTTCCAAGTAATTTCAATACGAAATACCAGAAAACAGACTTATTTATTTATATTTTACTTTAGGCTTGCACTGAGATGATAATGCCAATGTGTTCAAATAGCAACGACATGTTTGAAAACAATCCATGGAATTTCACTGAATTCTCAGAAGAGTGCTACAGGAATTATAAAATTCGCACTACTCGGCCAGACTTGGCAGTTATGGAATATGGCGGAAAAGACCTAGGCGCTGCTTCAAATATTATATTCAGCAACGGACTTTTGGATCCTTGGTATGGAGGTGGTGTCCTACGCAGCATTTCCACATCCGTGTTAGCTGTTGTTATTCCAGAAGCTGCTCATCATTTGGATTTAAGGGCCAGCAATCCTGATGATCCACAATCAGTAGTAGTTGCTAGACATTTTCATAAACGTATGATACGTCGATGGTTAAAGGCTTATTATCAGGAAGATTAGAATTTATATTATTAGTTGCATTTTATGTACTGAAAGTTGGTTAAATACATTGTTTGCATTGTGCTTAATGTGTGCATTTGAAATTTTGTAAGACTAGATCAGTGCCGGCCCGAGGGGTTATGGCGCCCCGATGCAAAGATTGTTTCGGCGCCTCTAATGAATTTATTGACACAATATATTGTCATTGGAAACTATACAACAGTGTTCCGCAAGGTAATTTCGGCGCCCTTCGCATATAGCGCCCCGCATCATTTGCTTACCGCGCGAAGCCGGCACTGGACTAGATGTAGATTTCACACTAAAAGTCTGGGGTTCAATCTCCAGTACCGAAACAGCGGATTATTGTCTGTAGTACATTAAAATGCGCAAGGCAGGTATAGGAGAGAAGACCACTGCGTCTTGTAAGAGATAAAGCACTCAATGAACCCTGTGAATAATTTGATAGACGGTTTGACTATTTAGTTTGATTACTTCTTTATTCTAACTGTCAATTATGAAATGGGATACTTTAATGTCCACCTATCTCGCTAAAAAGACATACATTTAGGGGATATTAACCGCAGTATAAACCAACTGAATATATCCTTTACATATGCCTAACAAGCAAATCCAAAGATGAAGAAGTACAAACACAGTACGAAGGTATATCTGAGCATAAATGAAAATAAAACCCGCCATGTTCCAGAGAAATAACAGGAAAGCGTACCTTTGAAATTTCAAATGTTGGCAAACTTTTTACAAGAAAAAAAATGGTACAATGTGAGCACATTTTTTCAGAAAAAAATATAGCATAAAATGAACGTGGATTAGTCCTGATGGACGCATCAAGAACCAGATTGGTTATATTCTGAATAGACAGAAATAAATACATAATAATACAGAATGTAAATGTTTTGAACCGATTCAGTACAGGAAGAGATGATCGATTAGTAAGAACTAAGATAGAAATGAAACACAAAGTAAAAAGATACAAAAAGATGGACAACAACGTAGTTACTCATCTAGATTTAGAAGAACTCGTAAGAAGTAAAAGCTTAGGAATTCCAAATGACTATGAAAATCAAATTTTAAAAAATGAAGAAGATATGAACAAGATGCGAAAAAGGAAAGTCCCTGATATTATATGTCACATATCCCACTTAATATGAAAATGGGTGGGACGCGTCGCACGCCAAGATCTAAATAGATGGCAAGGGCGTATCTAGGCGGGCAAGGGGGCCGCTGTCCTTCTTCCAAGGTGTAAGATGGTCAGAGAAGTTCAAGAGCATCCGTGTTTTTAAGGATCACTTCGTCGATATTTTTGGGGCATTAGAGACATTAGCTGAAGAGGGTAATGCAGCAACAAGAAAAAATGCATAACAAATGCATGCATATCTTCATTTGTTGTGTCAGTAGCATTAATTGCGAAGTATTCCTCTATAATAGAACCCGTAGCAAATCCACTTTAATTGAAGGAAGGCACTTGACATACTTGAAGCTAACCAGCACATTCAAACTATTCTCGTCATGCTAAGTGAGCATCGGGAAGACGCGGAGAACGTCACAGCTGACGTTTTGAAAAAAGCAGGCGATATTGTAAAGCATTTGAATGTTGATATAACCGTCAGTGGCGTTGTTGGCCGACAGATGCATAGAGGCAACCCTCCAGCCGAAAATCTATCCGAATTTTGGAGGTGTCTAATAATTTCTTGTTTGGATTCCATCATATCATTTTTAGAAGTCAAATTTTCTGCAAACAAATCGCCTGCATTTTTATTGACACATTTCCATCCAAGTAACATGAGAGATGTTTCATTGGAGGAATGGAATGAAAGTACTTCATCTTGTGCAACTTGAATGAGGTAAAAGAAGCGCCAGATAGCATACAGGTTTTAAAAAGAGCAAATTTTTTTTCCACCCATTAGAAAGGCGCTACCGATCTTGTTTTCACAGCTCTGCACAAGCCCTATAGAGCGTTCATTCAGCTCCCTTCGCCGAATTAGAACATGACTTAGAAGCACTATTGGTGAAAATCGGTTAAATGGATTAGCCATGCTAAGCATTCATCGTCAATGGGTTTTCACAAACAAGGAACAATTAGTGGAAGCTATAGTCAGAAAATTTGCAACTAATCCTCGAAAACTACTATTAAGAAAGCCCCCCTTCACCCTTGAAAGAAGTTGGATTTAGAAAGTTGCCCCCCCCCCTGCCGTTTTGAGCTGGATACGCCCTTAATAGATGGACATATAAAATTATACACTGGCGCCCGAGGGCATCCAAACGAAGTATTGGAAGGCTACAAAACGATGGTTGGACGATCTGAAGAAGACAGTAAGAAGAGACTGGTTCCAGAAGGCAATAGACAGAGAGACATAGAGACGTCTGCATGCAGGTGTGGATGAATACAGGCTGAAGAGAGAGTTGTAATAGTAATGAAGTTATTAAATTTTCCCTAAATGGCGATTTTGATCAAAAATACTAGGCAGAACCAAAGAAAACATTTTTTTTGTTATTTTTGAAGTGTCACTATATTAGGAATATCGTAAGGAAAATATAAAAAATGTTTAAATATGTGAAGCAACAAGCTATGTCTGTATTGATTGATTTCATGTGGATTGACCCTACTGTTTAATTTTTCCAGTTTTCCGTCCATAAGCTTTGCCATCTTCAATCTATAGACTTGCTTTGTTATTCTTCATTTTTCCATATAATTATTACTTTTCTTTTCTATTGGATGTTGTAACCATCACAATTTGGCTTTTCTTCTTTGCCCTAATGCATTCGTCTACGACGGTGCTGCTCATTAAAAGAAATCAAATATGTTTCATTATTTGTTAATTGTTGCTTTTGATTATGTTTCCAATAATGCTTTTATTGCAAATCTGCAATAAATTAATATGACTTTCATAATTTATGCTTTTATAGCCAAGATTAAGGGTTACAACGTTAATAATAAATCACTTTGAATTAAAACTATTACTGAAAAGGAAATTAAAACAATGCTTTTCTTTTGAATGAGCTAACACAGTGTTTTAGACATACTGAAGAAAGCTTATGCAGCCCAACCTACCTTAATGTTTATTTGTAAATAGTTTGGTTTTCCCGTAGTTAAAATTATCGAAAAACACCGAAACATTTATGAACAAATACATATACAGGGTGTCCCATGACGTGAGGTCACTACTTCACCTAGGTGAAAAGAAGTCGAAACTAAAGAGTGGTGAATTGATCTAAATATACTATTAAAGAAGTTATTGCCTGTTTTTATTAAATACTGAAGCAGCCGAAACAATAAATGATATTAAGTGGTAATTGATACAAACTGTCTACGTTACTACGGAAATGATATTATTTACTTGTATGTTAAACAGTAAAGCACCTTCAAGTTGATTTCTCTGCTTGCACTTATCAACAGTGTTGATAATGTTTATTTCTACAACGCGAGAGTACGCCGATATCCATTACATGTACGGTTTTTGCGGTTTTTTTAGAAACTCAGTAGCAGCTGCATGAGAATATGGGTTGAGATTTCCAAATCGGCGACTACCAGACCGATGAGTTTTCCAACGAGTGCAGAACCACCTACGTGAACACGGAACTATCCCGAAACCGTCGACTGAGCGTCCAATACAGCAAGTTAGGTACTGGACCATGAGGACAACATACTGTGAGAAATTGATAATAATACCACCACGTCTGTTCGTCGTGTATCTGCACAAGTTAATGTACTGCGAATGCGAGTTTGGAAAACATTAAAAGGGCATGGTTTATATCCATTTCATATCCTGCTTGTTCAAGCCCTCTTACCTACAGATTTCGCTAGTAGTATGGAATTTACCGCTGGATCATTCAAAATCGAAATCTACGTAATAGAATTTTATACACCGATGAGGCAACATTTACAAGGAATGGATTAATGAACAGAAAGAACAGCCACTCTTGGGATTTGGAGAATCCACAAGAAATGAGAGTGTCAAATTATCAACATAAAGGATTTTCCAACAAGGGCGGGTCGATGTTGAAATGGAATAAAACAAGCTGTGTGTGAGGTATTAACGAAATTCTTTTTTTTTATTTGAAAGGCCCATGTATGCCATTATGTATGGAATATAACATCGTACAAATGTTCGCCGCGGCTTCTCACGGTGGCACGGATCCGAGTGGAGCAATTTACAATGACTGCCGCATAGATCCGGCTGAATTTGAGCGATGGCATTGGTTATGTTGGCTTTAAGGGCATCGGTCGATTGCGGCTTATTGGCATAGACCTGCAACTTCAGGAAACCCCACAAGAAAAAATCTAGCGGGGTCAAATCGCACGATCTTGGTGGCCAATTCACGTCACCTCTGCGAGAGATAACCATACCCTCAAATCGTTCATGCAGAATATCCATCGTGGCGTCTGCTATGTGGCACGTCCTGCTGGAACCACATGTCGTCTACCTCCATATCTTTCAATTTGGGCCACAAGAAATCGGTTAGCATCGTTCTGTAGCGCTCGCCGTTGATGGTGATGGCCTCACCAACGTCATTTTCAAAAAAGTACGGACCAATGACGCCGCCGGCCCAAAATCCGCACCAAACAGTAACTTTTTGTGGATGCATTGCCACCTGGTGAACCTCGTGTGGGTTGGCGTCGTCCCATGTACGGCAATTTTGCTTGTTAACAAAGCCATTCATGCAAAAATGCGCCTCGTCGCTAAAGATAATTTTTCGGCCAAAATTGGGGTCCTCTTTCAAACGCTCCGAAGCCCAGTCAGCGAACAAACGGCGTTGTCTATGGTCATTAACTTCGAGCTCCTAGGTCAGTTAGATCTTGTACGGGTGTAGACCCAAGTCCCGACGCAAAATTCGCCAAGTTGAAGTCTGCGAAAGGCTGAGTTCTTGTGCACGGCGAGGAATTGACTGCCTAGGGTTCTCCTGTACACTTTCACGGACCGCGTCAATGTTCTCGGCCGATCTGGCGTTCCTTTGACGTACGGGTATTGGCTGATTGTTTACCGAACCGGTTGTCTCGAATTTGGCCACCAAACGTTGGAGAGTCGACTTTGAAGGGCCACCGCTTCTGCCGTAAAATGGGCGCAACGCGTGCAACGTTTGCATTGACGAACACTCATTTTGATAATAAAGTTTTATCATTTGGACGTGCTGCTCAATCGTGTAACTTGCCATGGTGATTTGGCATCGGTGACTGAATAATAAACACCAGATTAGACAGACGCCACCAAAACAACATGGTCGC
Source organism: Limonius californicus (assembly GCA_014611495.1). NCBI lineage: Eukaryota > Metazoa > Arthropoda > Insecta > Coleoptera > Elateridae > Limonius > Limonius californicus. Next base: position 3,962 of record JABXWE010027471.1, on the reverse strand, counting down.
CACAGGCTGCCAACATCGACCCGCCCCAATTGGAAAACCCTTTAGATTTTCAGTGAATATCTGGTGTGGAATTATTGATAACATGCTCATTGGTCCAATAGTTTTGAGGACCATTTAACCGCCGACAGATATTTAAATTTTCTAGAAGATCATTTGGGAGGATTGTTAGATGATGTCCCTCTGGCGATCAGACATGGTATGTGGTACGAGCACAATGGCGCTCCTGCGTACTTTATATTACGTGTAAGATAATTTTTGAATCAGCGGTTTGAAGGATGTGTAATTGGCAGAGAACAGCATCCTTGGCCCCCAAGATCTGCCGACTTAGTTGTTTAGATTATTATTTGTGGGACCATATGAAAGATATGGTATACCGAACACCGTTAGAGACCGTTGAAGATTTACGAGCCGCATTTTTAAGGCAGCAGAACTAATTCGAGCAATGATATGTTTCTTATGGCAATCAGATCTCTCTTAAGAAGAGCCAGAATGTGTCTCGAGAGCAACGGTGGCCATTTTGAACAATCTTTATAGTGAATTTAAACTAAAATAAAAATAAATAATAAATTAACACTTTGTATTTTGAAAACGGTTTACTTTAGGGCATAACTTTATTAGAATTTTTAACTACACTCGCCAGCAAGAATAACGGGCCACCTAAATTTCTTTAGAAAAACGTAAAATTTTAGCTATTTACAAATAAATACTTAAAACTATTGTCTAAAAATAAACAACTGGTTTTGAAGCAAAAAGGCATTTAAACAATAAAAACACAAACAATTCTTACGTCTACAATCAGGAAAAGTTTTTCAATAGCTTGTATTGTCTCCGCATTAACAATTGCTCGCATTCTTCGGGGCATCCCTAAAATTAAGTGTGTAATGTCTTCCTGAGGAATACGTTCCCATTCCTCTAAAAGTGCTTGCTGAAACTCCTCCAAAGTCAAAGGAGCAGGAGCACCACTTCGAATTCTTCGACCAAGCATGTCCCAAACATGTTCAATGGGATTGGCATCTGGACTTACTCCATAACAGGGGTGTTAACTTCGTCCAAATTTGTTGAGTGACTCTTGCGGTGAGGTCTTGCATTATCATGCATCAAGAGAAAGTTATCTCTAACAAAAGGAGCATATCGAACTACAAAATCTTGAAGAATCTCATTACCATACTGGACAGCTGTCAGGGAGCCTCCTGGACCGACGTACAACTCTGCAAATGCCCTTAAAGAAATTCCAGCCCAAACCATAACTAAACCTCCTTGGTAGCTGACTAGGGCTAGAGGTACATTCAGCAAATCACTCTCTTGGTCTTCGCCATACTGTTCCACGACCATCGGGAGATCACAGACAAAACCTGGATTTGTCTGTGAATAAAACTTGCCTCTATTTGTTTTCTCCCCAGTTTATGCGATTCCTGGCAAATTGAAGTCGCGTTACACGATGACGCCTGAGAAGTTCGGGACCCGTAGCAGGTCTGCACCTGGTAAGATTTCTTTCTCCAGGTCTTCGTGTAGCTGTCCGCTTGCTTACGTTTGCATCCCTGCCGTGATGAAGACGATTTCTAAATTCTACAGCTGTAGAACGACGATTTTACAAACTTTGTAACATGATAAAGCGGTTACTATGGGCGTTAGTTCGTCGTTGAGGGCCAGTTCCAGGTCGTCCTGTGCAGACACCAATTTCTAAAAAACGTGTATCAACTCGTTGTGCAGTACTTCTGGATATTCCATATTGCAAAGCCACAAATCGCCGACTTCTTCCGTCTTGAAGTAATGCAACAATAGCAGATGGTGTTTCCGGGTTTACAGCTATAACTGTGAACGTTAACAAACTAATCTGAGCTTTAGTCTGTGTCACAGTAAAACCAATGAATATGCCAAGATAACTTTGTACAAATGCAATAATTTCTGCGGCCATTAGTTTTACGCAAATGCAACGCATACTTAAAACCATGTAAACAAACAATTTAGAAACAAACTGAAAGCAGTTTTTTGTTACAATCGAATTTAAACAGATTATTAGGAAAGAAGTTACATTTTAAAACTTGTGTTTTTTATGTTATAACAAAAAAAAACATCATTTACTTAAAAAGTTGAGTGACCCGTTTTTCGTGCCCATGAGTTTACATTTGGTCTAAAGATTTCGTACACAAAGTATAATCTATTCAGGATTGATTTGCAATCCAGCTGGCTGTTTTTTTTTCTTAAGATGCATTTCTTAAATATTATTTGATTGATTTCTAGCAACGTCAAATGAAATTGCCCAGTTGCCAGCTCTAGAGTTCCCTACTTTTCTAAAATAATCTAGTAAGTTTAGAATTAATAAATCACATAATGTATTATACCTACTTAATTGTCAGAATGGTGAAAGTTATTAAAAAAGTGACTAAACTGCAAATTGTGAAAGCTTTTAACCAGTATAAAAGAGATAGGCCAGACTTCACACGATTTACGGTTATAAATCGATTAATTAATATATTTGGGGTAAGCATGTATTATTTCTTAAATATGCAATTGAAAATTACTTATAATTTTAGGTGTCTGAGCGTTCTACAAGGGACATTTTATCACAAGGACAAGACGTTTTGAAATCATCCATTTGTAGTAAACGTGCTAAGACGGACGTTTTCTTAAATTACACGTTTAGAAAAGATTTGCAACGATAAATTTGGCAGTATCATCTGAAGAATGAACATTTTACTTTCGACAAACTCTTGGCTGACTTTCGCGAAAATTTGGAATACACGGGGGGCAGGACTACTTTATTCAAAATTATTAAATCAATGGATTACAAACACAAAATGGTGAATGGACGCAAAATTTTATGTGAACAAAAACACGTCGTTGCATCAAAAATTAAATTTTTGAGATAATTTCTCCAATATCAAAATTCTAGTGAAAATGTGACATTCGTGTACCTAGACGAAACGTGGATCTACCAAAATGGATCCGCGAGTCGTCAATGGGTACACGAAACCGATCTTAAAAGTAACCCAGCCAAAATTAAAAGTGAGGGGAAGAGGTTCACGATTTTGAATGCGGAATGTAATTTAGGCTTTTTGGAAGGGTGCGACATGTTACTAGACGACAGGGACTATCATAAAACTATGAATGGGGAAATTTTTCAAAATTGGTTGGTTAATCAGCTGATTCCTGCTTGGGACAAGTTGCAAGGAAAATTTGTGTGTTGGTTATGGACAACGCACCTTATCATTCAGTGCAGTTTGACAAGCCGCCCACATTTTCTTGCAAAAAAGGTGTATTGCAGGAATGGTTGATTAACCACCACAATGTCGAAATTCGGGGCAAAATTACTAAGAAAAAACTTTGGGAGTTAATTAAAACCTTTTACAGCAGACGGAAATAAAAGATACGTAACTCACGAAATTTTGAAAAAGCGCAAATATGAGGTTCTTCGGTTGCCTCCATACCATTGTCAATACAACCCAATTGAAATGGCGTGGGGGTTTTGTAAGACCTATTACAATAAGCACATAAATTCGCAGCCAAAATCGAAAGACAAGGTTTCAAATTTATGGCGTGAGGCTCTTTCAAAATGTACCCCCGACATGTGGCAAAATTTCTGCGAGCATTGTGAAAAACTTATTTCGGAAGACTGGACAAAACATTTGGGAAATCTATCGTTTGAAAATATTCCTCCTTTCACTATTTCAATTGGGAATCTGATTCAGAATCGGACGGTGCCGATGATTTAGATATTTCTAGTAATATCATGAAGCTGGAATAGGGTATAGGGGATATTCTTTTGGCATCTAAATTGTGAATGGGTGTTTTACAGTTTTCATCTCGCCCGAGAAAAACACGTGGAATATGCTCTGTATACATACGATTTGAGTTCAGAATTCTCATGTAAAAAGAACAATAATATGTATTTGGAATGTGTTACGACAACATTTAAATTATAGTTAGGTATTATTTTATTTATAATGAAATCATTATTATAT
>JABXWE010027470.1:0-47760 GCA_014611495.1 Limonius californicus | reverse complement strand
AAAATAAATGGAAGAGAGAACTGATGGAAAAACTTATGAATATAAATATAGCAAAGCCATTCCTAATGGTAAAATTACAGACCTGTAAGTTTTGTTAACATACACATATAACATAACACATACATTGCATATCCTGTATTAAATGGATCTATTTAACCTAATCATTACACGAAGTTTATAACTTGACAATATAATAAATACTAAACAGAAACTCTTACACACACATAAAATTTCTGTAAAACATCTAAGGTTTAGTGATAAGTACAAACCATCAGAACAAAACAATAACAGTCAATGGTGCACCGCCGGAAAATTTCAGACACTTTAAATCGTTAGAAGAGATTATGACGTAGCACGGGAAAGTGGATGTTGAATCAGAGAAGAATACCCTTAAGGGATTACTAAACTATGATATCCTGTTAAAAACTTTACTAACAAAAAACAAGTTCCAAATCAACTAAAGTGAAAATACACAAATACGAGGCATGTTCAATTGAAACCCATCTTTGCTTTATAAGAAATTTATTCAACAATTTAATTAGAAATAATTACCGTCACAGTTAAAGCACCTATCTCATTGTTTTAAAAACCGACGTATACCCTGCTCATAGAATTCTTGCGGCTACTGATCGAAGAAGTCTTCCACAGCTATCTGTAATTCTGTGTCAGACTCAAGATGCCGACTTTTTTCAGTGGTCGAAAAATATGGAAATCACAAGGCCATAGATCCGAGCTATAGGGTAGATGCTATAAAACCCTCCATTTCTATCGTTGAAGATTTTCTTTTACCACATTAGCAACATGAGGCCTGGCATTGTCGTGCAGCAAAATGACCACACGCGTAAGTTTTCCTAGACGTTTCCGTCTTATTGCTTGATAAAGCTTGTTCAAAGATTCATTTTATAGATTTGTATTGGCATTTACTCCAGGTTCCTTACACTGTATCAAAAGGGTCCTTCATGGTCGAAAACAATTTTGGCATTACCTTACCTGCAGAAGGTTGTGCATTTAACTTTTTCGGTAGTGGTGAATTTGAATGTTTCCACTGCATCGATGATAGCTTACTGGATGCTTCGTAGTAATGGCACCAAGTTTCGTCACCATTAACTATTGACAGCAGAAAGTCATTACCATTTTACGTATAGTCTGTGGGGTGTTGCAGAGACAACCCCATTCGAAAGTATTTTTGTTCATTATATAAGAGACGAGGAATCCATTGCGAAAAAACTATGCTCTAACCCAGATTACGAACAATACTATGGACAGATCCTACACGCGCACCAACAATATCTGAAATTTCTATAATTGAAATTCGACGATTTTCTCTAATAAGACCTTCCACGCATGCCATATTGTTTTCAGTTAATGCAGTACACCGTGCACCTGGTCGCGGTTCATCCATAGTCCCCTCCTTTCCATTCTTATATTTTCGGCACCATTCCTTTACAGTTGGGTACGCAATTCATACATTTCCATACACTGTTTGCATTCGTGTATGAATCTGCAATGGCTGCACACCCTCAGCGCTTACAAAGTGTAGGACCGCACGCTGATCAAACTTGGACGGATTTTCAAGACAAATGCCATTTCAAAATCGAAGTTTTAGAAGTCAGAATCAGATTCAAACGCCAGAAACTTATTAATATGTCTTTCTTAGAAACACTGCTAACATTAACAAACGTCATTTGAATTATTGCATTTGTTTTCAAGGCTAATTTGATCAAAGATTTGTTTTAGTTGAACAAGCCTCGTATGTTTTTGAAGCAACATTAATATTATTAACTGTAAATCTGACAAAGAGAAAAAGATTACAAACTATGAAAATGGTAGGTGAGATACAAATTCAAGTGTAGGAATACCACGCAGATTAAAAACTTTTAGAATTTGAAATTAAGTAAAAAGGATTCTAATATTAAACAAAATGAAATTACATTGAGATGTTTCAGTCATCTGTGTAGAATGGACGATGGAAGATGCCACAAAGAGCAGGGAAGGGAAGGCCAAATACAAAGAGGAAAGCGGAGAAGAATGAATTATACTGACATGATACATAGGTAGTAGAAAAATGACACCTCATGGGAGAGAAGTAACAGCAGTGGGGAAAAATAGAAGTAAAAGGAGAACAACAAGAACGAATGAAGTAACTATGTAAGGAAATAAAGGACGCTGCTTTAAAGAAACCCGCTCCATATATTAATGTAATCTTAAAACCAGTCTTGTTTACCTAACTTAGACTTAAACATCTTTGCACGGATTGTCACCTCCAGGAAGATTTTCCTTAAGCAGTGCAACAAATTTTTCGAACGGACAAAAATAATTAATTACAGCCAGAAACTTTCAATAATTTGTGTTCTGGTTGGGTATAATCTTGATAAAAATCTATAAAAAGATTTATATGATTTACCAAAATAATAGATAAGCATTACTACATAGTAGGTTATATACCTTAATACCATAAACGTGATCTATTTTATGAAGTTCTATTATAACGCATGCTGCAGTAAATACATTCATTGCACTTTGAACATGCGTAAAATTCATATCATACACAGAATATATAAAGCCCAAGTTGACTTAGCGTATTATCAAATCGTGCTTTAGTTTCACTTATTATCTTCTTTAAAAGAAAACGTAGAAGTGTTTGTCAAAATATTTGCTTATTTAAAATTGCAATAACTACCAACCTCCTGAGAGTTGCTTTAATTCAGAAGTAGACGAACTTGAATAGTAGAATTGCTCCGAAGCTTCATCCATCTGTTTAGAATAGACCTTTTTTTCCATGATGGAAAGTTAAAACCCAAATCCTCCTAAAATTTTAAATTCTCAAATTGTTACAGTAGATGGTTTTCCATATTGTTACTTGGGTGACGAGAGTTAAGTAAAGAGCTGCGATCTGTATCAACGAGGTAATCCAATGTGTTTAGATGTGTAATCAAATAGTAGTTTGTATTGCTCCTTTAGCGCCTTTCCTGATGCAGAATTAAAATACTCTTCGTACAGTTTCGCATAATTTGGACAGAAGTACAGCGGAAACGGTATTAACTAAAATGAATGCATCACATAATACAGACTTGCAAAGTCTGTTAAATTTGTAACGAATATTTTTCGAGAAATATTCTTGGAACAATAAGTGTAATAATTAAAAAAATAATATTTTGCTTATTATGTATAACTCATCATAAATAACTAATAAAACTATAGCAGTCATGAAACTAATTACTACTACTAACTAACAACTAACTTATTCGGAATATTAAATCTACATTTACGAGAATATTTCTTAAAACAATATAAATAATTAAAGAAGTAATAAATTATCATAATATTAATAATTCAAACCACTTTTATTGCATTTATCATGTTAGAACGTATTTAAAAGTGTAAAAAGTGTTGATGTTTATCTTAGTTTTCACATTCTCTTCCAAAATTTCTAATAATAGGTAATGTATGGTTTCAGTGGGTTTATTAATTAAAAACATATTTACGCGAGGTACTTACTACATCAAAACTACTCCTTAATAACAAATAGCACGATAAACAATTTAGATGTTTGTGAAAACAACGTTTTAAGTTTGTAAACACCTACACACTATACCTTTAATTAATCAACAAGCTCATTATTAGAAGTTTTGCAATAGAAGACGGAATATAGGTTTCTTGGCTGAATACATTATCGTCCGCATACTGTTATCCAATGTTCTACCAATATTGGCTCGATAACATTGAATAAAGTTTGGTTAAATGTTTACTAGCCAATATCTGTGAACAACGCTAAATGTATATTTAAATTGTATGTAGCATCAAATATTGGTTATATATCTGAGGGCCAATACGTACACAATATAATATGTCTAGGCGCTTATACGATATGTTCGTACCCCGAGTCAAAGCCAATGTTTGAAATGTATGCGAATCCCAGTATTACTTATAACTTGGAAGTCCACTGTTTAACCAATATACTTAGTACTAGTAGTTTCCACGAAATGTCCGCATACCGAGCTAAAGCCAATGTTTGAATTGCAAGCGACTTATGGCGGGTAACTTTGCAAATGTTATAAGACAATAAGGGGTGTAAGGTTACAAACATGTTTATCAAGTTTCTTAATTATATTAAAATGCAAACGTTTACATTTAATAATATTGCTAATGAAAGTATTGTAAGAAATGCAGAAAGAAAGAACTTGTTTGGCATTACTCTTATAAGTAAAGCAACCATTTCTACCATTTCTGATTTAAAATTAGATTGCTTTTGAAAATATGCAAACATATACAGAGTATTAAATTTTAAGCCCATCCGCTGCATGATATCATTCGAAATCGCAATTTTTTATGACTTTTTTGTAAATGGAATCTTAATACGCAGAAAAAAATACAACATTTTGCGTGTTTACTTCATATTGGTACAACATTGGACAACCAACATATCTCCAACGTGTTCTGCCAATATTTTATCAACAAAGTTCTGAAACAATCTTTGTACCTGTTTACTTCATATTGGTACAACATTGGGTAATATACCAATATTTTACCAACAGTTTGCAAACAACATTTTTACCTGTTTACTTCATATTGGTACACCATATTTCACCATGTGCTACTTGGAGTTCACTAAGATCAACATCAATATTAAATATTGTATTACTATAACTACATCGCTTGTGTGAATTTGAACTAAGTTAGGCAAGAAACAATTAATAAGCAAGGAATACGTAGGTACGTGATGCTCTTTACCAAAATCAAGATAGTTGTAAGGAATTAGCGTTCAATCTAAACCGGGTTCCCATACCAAAGGAGTTCCTTTGGGAGGATATCAACTTGCTAAGAAACATGCGAGTGACATTTTCGTTCGATTGTAGCCTGTACTAACAGGATCCACAACTATAGGTATATACAGGGTCCACAAAAACGGATTGTACACTGTACAGCAACCGTAATGCCTTTCCGAACAAATACTGCTTTTATTTGCCTTTCTAACAAAAAAAAAATTAATTTATAAAGTTTGTATATTCAAACAATATCAAAAATACTTACAAAAGTTAACTGTCCGAAACCATAAGGACAGTAAGTTTCAATAATATAAGGATCTTTTGGATACGCAGTATTGACGTCGGTTGTTCTCTTTCCATGTCGAAATAGCTGTAATGTGTAAAATTTTGTTAAACAAAGATCATATCATAGCATAATGTGTAAAAAAATTATATTTTATATCGTACAGTCTGTATTAAAATTCCTGGGATGATTAAAAAATGCGGTAACTCTACCTACAACAAATTGATTTGGTGAGGTTGGGAGAAAGTTATATACATCAAATATACAAGTTCTATCTTTGCTATAACAAGTTAATCTCTATATTGGCCACCGCTAGCATGAAACGATGCAAGCGTAATATCTATTTTATTTATCATTAATAATCAACGTGGTACATCCACCATAGCAATAACAAAACCAAAAAGTAAAATTAACACTTTGAGGATGTTTTACCACAGCTGACTCAAATGGTGCATATTATTTCCTGGTTTTGAGAAACTAATTTAACAGTTTTGGTGAAATATGTACATATATTTCAATTGGAGTTTGGTATACAATTGGAGTGGTAACGTCAGAAATGTTAGCAATCACTGAAAAACATCTTCGTAACGGTGGCCGACATATAAAGAGTCGGCCAATCGTAATATGTTCATAACTTATGTTTTGCTAATAACCTCAACAAAATCGGTTCTTTATCAGACCTACAACACTTTAAAGTCCTTAAAACAACATATACTATTTTCGGACTTAGTTTTCCATTAGTTTAGCCATTACAATGCCTATTCAAATGATGGATCAGCATTCCAATTCTAAATTAAAAGAAATTTTTGTCAACTTCATTCTTTCAAAAACCAACCATTTATTGTAAAAACCGTTTGCTTTTGTAGATAAACAATCCACCGAATTATTCCCGCGTCCCAAAGAGACATTAAGACAGTTAGTAAGCGGTTTAACTGAATGTGTGGAATTGCTGGGAAACAGGTGTGTTGATTGTACACATGATTTTTAATTTTCGAATAATGGAAATAATACCTCGACTCCCCTATATCTATCTAACAATGCTAAAGCCATTGCGTATTTCTAGCACGCGTCTTTATAAATCTCTATAAATATTTGCAATTTGTCTTCGTAAAACATTCAACAAATTATATCGCAATGACCGTGAAACGTACGCTATCGTCCATTGATGCAACCATTTCACGTTCGTCTTATCAAGAGCTAACCTACTCGTATTTTATGAAAACTTACAATTGTAAGGGGTTTGACTAATATACTTAATTCGATCAATCTATCTACAACGCCCTGAGTTTTAAACCACCTAAATGCACAGTATTGTCCGTTGATGCAATCTTTTCAAATTAATCTTCCTATCAGCTAACCTATTTTATGGTAATATAGAATTATAGAGGGTTTGACTATTTTATTTAATTCGATTAATCTATATGCATCGCCCTGAGATTTAAACCTATTAAATATACAGTTCTGTCCATTCATGCAACCTTTCCATGAACTAAGTTATTTTATTCATTAAAACTATCTACAAAGCCTAGAGGTTTAAATATACGCCACTTCACGTATAGTATCTATTAGGATAACAGATAAATTGTTTGGGCGGATATCTCGATAGTTTTTACTATATTATGTAACTTTTCTTTGTCTAGAGTTGGTTCAAAATTTCGGTAAACGACCTGATTTGGAACATAGCGCTTGTGATAACCCTTAGCACTTCAGACTGCAGACATGGTAAGATATCGATATTAGAGTTACTAACTGAACTGTACAGTTAAATTCCGTAGGTGCATACAAATTTTGATATGGTCTTATATGGTAGCAGTTTATTTCTAGAACAAGTTGGGACATCAGACTAATGAGCCGGTATATTTTCTTAAATTAGAGACCAAGATGTTTTTCCTCTTTTTTTGGTTATTTTAAGTGAATTGTCATCAAGGTGTATTCCAAATAATCGTTATTTCTAATCGCTTGCTCTTTAGGTCACCTCCTGTGTATATTCTCTCAGCACTGAAGATGACCGTTTGTGGTCGAAATGTACATTTGCATTGCACTCTTCATTTTTAGGAGAATTAAGAAGTCTTCTTTTCTCGATTTTATGTATTCCCATGCTTTTTTATCCTCAGCTAGTGACGATAATCGGTCGCTACGGTGTTAATTCCTTGGAGGTTTGCTAAGTTTTCGAATGTCTATAATCTGTGTTATCTTCTATTGGCAAGAATGGCATTCCAGTCTTACGATAGCATAAACAATATGGTAATAAATTTCGTACGTTTTTCTGTGAACCCTTTCAACTCTCTTTGTGTGATTAAATTGTAGCCCGTGCCTTCTTCGGATGTAACTTAATATTGATATGCATTATACTTTGCCCACTCTGAATTTATCGACAACTAAACTCAGTTGGAAAAGGTAGTGGATGTAGCTTCCTTCTTCAGGTTGGATCGCAGCCAGGAAGAACTCGGTACAGACTTTGTGGATAGTCGTAAAGTGCTTGATTTTCAGGTTTTTCAAATACGTCTTTCAATTCTCTGCTTGCACGATTACATTGTTATTTTTCTTCTGAGATTCGTGTCTGGTACATTTCCCTCATGCAGTACTTTGAACAAAATATTTTGTACTGCATGTTACAGCAAGCCAATTTCCAGAACAATCTCTATAATAGATAATCTTCTAATTATTACTTCCTTACTTCGTTAATAAACAGTAAAATATAACAACACAATTACGTATTAACAAATATGCCGGAATCTAAAACTAAATTTGGGGTTTCTGATGTTTTATCAAAAATAAAGCTTCAAATGTAATTATTACTTCAGAGTACAAGTTCAGTTCACCATTATGGATTTGCATGGCGAAAAATGACATCGACTGAGAAATTAAGTAACATGCCTCTAACGAACTCCATGTGATATTATTTATACAAAATACTATATAATTAGTAATTCTATTTACCCTGGTGGGTCGGCTATGGAGTACAATAATAAATTACAGATGAAATAGAATAAAACACTTGCATTAAAGAGGTGAGGCGGCCGTAGGCTAGAGGTTAGCGCGTTAGACTTCTACGCCGGGGGTCCTGGGTTCAATTCCCAGTACCGGAACGTCGGATTTTTAACGGCCGTTCTCCCTCGCAAGGCAATGGCAAACCAGCGAGGTATTCTGCCTAGTAAATCTTCTCTGAAGTAGAAGTGTTTACACTTCCCGTGGTTCGGAGCCCACGTTAAGCTGTAGGTCCTCTATGTCTGTGGCACTCTAAACGCGCAACACAGGCATAGGAGAGAAGATCGCTACGTCTCTTAAGAGTCAAAGCACCCTAAGAAGAAGAAGAAGATTAAAGAGGTAATAATTACAAAATAGAATTACCGAGCTGGAGTCTACTTCGAGTATTCAATCGACAAAATAAAACAATAGGATACGTTTAATGTTATAGTATTTTTGGTTGTTTTTATTAATATAGTTATTTTATATTTAGTAAGCTTATAATTTTGTATATTTAACGAATAAGCGAGGTATTCTGCCTAGTAAATCTTCTCTGGAGTAAAAGTGTTTACACTTCCCGTGGTTCGGAGCCCACGTTAAGCTGTAGGTCCTCTATGTCTGTGGCACTCTAAACGCGCAACACAGGCATAGGAGAGAAGATCGCTACGTCTCTTAAGAGACAAAGCACCCTAAGAAGAAGAAGAAGAAGATTAAAGAGGTAATAATTACAAAATAGAATTACCGAGCTGGAGTCTACTTCGAATATTCAGTCGACAAAATAAAACAATAGGATACGTTTAATGTTATACTATTTTTGGTTGTTTTTATTAATATAGTTATTTTATATTTAGTAAGTTTATAATTTTGTATATTTAACGCATAATTAAATTAAATGATGGTATTCATTTAAATGTGCAACTATAATTAATTTCAACGTAAAAGTAAACGTGGTATTCGTTCTAGCGTTACAGTCATGTCGAGTTGTATATTTTAATATAAAATATTTTAATAAGCGAGTGCTTCCAGGTAATGAAATATAAGTAACCACCCAAATTCAGAACACATCCCATGGTGTGTAACAAATTACAACCTAACTATTATAATAAATGAAAACGTTTTGGCCCATAAACTTTCTACGTGTAACACCCACAAATTTTTAAATTTTGTTATCACACAAAAAGTTATAAAACTGTTATGTGGTTTGTGGATTGACGCGAAATTAACTATTGTTATTCGAACAATACTAGTAGATGTAAAATACAAATTTACAAATATTACATTAAAATGAAAGTTTTTACACATTGCACAAATAAAAAAAAACTAAAACCATTTTCGGATGATTATCGTTTAACGATCATTTATCGTCATGCTTAATTAATTGCTGCTTGAATGAGCGAGATGTAGGAGTTTCCGACTTTATATCTCTATCGATCATATGCCCCTTTGAAGCAGCATAACTCATCAATACGTCTATTAGCGCTTTGATTTGACCTATATTAAGTCTCGCACAGCCCCTCTAATAAATCTTGTTGCTCTGCAATGATAATGAAATATGGTCTACGCAAACAAATCTTTTGAAATTGACGTGTATTGCAAAGAAAAGCGTATAAAGCAACAGCAAGCTAATTACACCTTATTAAATTATTGTTAACACTGTTTTGACCTATTAGTTAATATAAATTTCAATAAAGTAACCCAAAAAATTTTTAATTTACTGACGTTTTATGTACCTATATATATAGCTATATATTGTTACGATATAATCGGTAGTGTTTTCCACGGGAATCCGAAGCTCAGGTGTATCTCTAAATAGGTAAGTAATGTTTGAATTACCTTTTAGTTGCTATCTTTCGTGCTGATGTAAATATTTTCGTAGATGAGGTGTTGACCTTGTAGCACATTCAGGGAGCGCGTGCAGTGGCGTCCTTTAGTCCGATCTTCAACCGCAAATTCCAAAAAACCTCCACTTGTAATAACTTTCTTGTTAAATTTCTTTGGTAAGTTAACTAAACCATACTTTAGTTAAATAAACACCTTTTAAACTTTAACATACCTACTTATTAAACACAGCAAAGCAATTAAATTTTAAATTTTTGGAACAATTATAAAAATGCGTACATTCACACGTAAATACAAAACAGAACTTTTTCTAACATTGTTTTAAAAACAACACAGCCTAGCAACCGACAAAAATTCATAGCAACGATGCTAAAATTGCGTAAAAAATACCAAAGGACACATGGTTCTAAAAAAACAATTACAATTTTAATTTTGACAGGTAAAATAATTAATTTATAAATGTTCATAATTTTTCAACGCTACATTCCAAACTGGTTTTGATTACATAGACACTTAATACACGTTCTAAATTAGCTTCGAAAACATCTTAGGTTCTATACAAACTTCAAAAAACACACTTTTCCAAAAACTGCCCCGATCTTGCTGCATCTTTTTACGAGATCCAAAAATATTATAGCTAAGCTTGTAATAGAGTTCTAGGTAATCTATGTCATCTTCCTATGCATGTATCTTTACATATAATCTTCTTAATAATAACATTTTAACAAAATTTCTTTTTGTTCTAGGTTTTCATCAAAAACGAGTTTTGGCAGAGTTTTCAACCCAAACAAGAATTAACTGCGTTAAGGTCTGCCCTTTATTATGAATCAAAAAGAAAACCAAATTCCAAGACAAGATATAATGCACGCGTATCCTTTGAAAATAAATAAATTGACATCGAAACGAGCTAGCTAGTCTGAATCCATCACAATATATATATATAAAAGAGTAGTTTTACTACCCTTCTGACCGTTTCCCACATCCAAAGCGCCGTATTTTTCTATCTATCACTTTACCCACCTCTAGTTATCTTCTTTCCATTGCCTGCTTTATTTCATCTGACCGCTTACTTGTAGACCTTCCTCTTCGTCTACATTCCGGAGGTATCCAGTTCGATAATGTATATGGCAATCAGTATTCTTCCATGCGTTCAGATGTCCATACCAAAATAATTAATATGTTGTTTCTGTAGTGTCTGTTAGAGTTTCTTCCATTACCATCCTTTTCTGATTTCTTCATTTCGTATGTGTTCGAGCCTTGTTGCACCGCAGTATCTTCGCCAATAATTCATCTCGGTTGCGTTTATTCTTTGTGCCAGTCTTTTATTAACAATCAACATTCCAGACCCATAAGTGGCGCAACTTTCAATTCCCGTCATAAATATTGTTTTTCTTTTGTTTTGTATAATACCCCTTTGACCCACAATAGCGAGTGGACAAGATGTAGTTACAGAAACCGAACAATACAAATATCTAGGAGTGTCATTGACATCAGATGCTAAAGTCAATAAGAGCACAACACAAGAGCTGTTCTCTTGTGCTATTCTTCTTCCTTGGCCGATTTTGTTAAGTATATCTGTAACGTCTTTATCATCTCTTTTCAATGTCACTCCTAGATATTTGTATTGTTCAGTTACGTTTATGACTCCTGTTTCTGTAAATATATTTTGCACTTAACGTCCAACCACCATATATCTTGTTATTTCAAGAATTATCCCGAGCCCCCATTTACAGTAGTCTTCCAATAACTTTCTGATCAGGTAGCTTATATATTCTGCAGCTTAATAAGTTAATATTAGCTGATTATCGGCAAAAAGTAATGTATAGATAAATTCCTGGCCAATCTGAATACCCATTTTACTACATTTTTGTATACATGTTATTAGGACAGCATGTAGGTAAATTTTAAATAAAGTCTGAGAAATGGGACAGCCCGGGCGCTCTTCTCATATAACCTTCTTATTGCGTTTGCGTTAACTTTGTTCATATTGCTCGTCTCTAGTACTTTCCACAATTCATTTATTGGCACTTTATCATATGCTTTTTAAGGTCCACAAAGAGTATATGCATTTCTTTTCCGCAAGCCATTCTATTTTATATTAACTGTTTAATGCAAAACAAGTTATCTGTACATGATCTGCCAAGCCGAAAACCACTTTGTTCTTCTATTTTTTCTTCAATTCTTTATTTCAGAGTTCGCCCATACAATCTTCCCAATGTCGCTAATACACTAACCCCCCTGTAGTTTGCACACTCTTTTTTGTTTGGTCGTTTATAACTAGAGCTTATGTGTGCTATTTTCCATTGGACTGGGCTTTCATCTCCCCTTAAACATTTGTTAAATATAATAACTAATACTTCTATAACCACTGTTGGTGCATATTTTAACAGTTCAATGGGTAGACCTAAAGAGCCGGGTGATTTGTTATTCTTCATAGTCCTTAATGGCCGGGTCACCTATTCAATAGTAATTGCATCTCTCTGCGTGTTCCTATCCTATATTTCATATTTAAGTCATTAATAAGTACCATTATTTTCATTTCCTTCTCTGTTTTCTGTTTAAAATGGAACGATACATACTACTGTAATCGAGATTACGTCGATATGTTGAAAATATTAAGTGCGTGTAATGACAATGCCACTGGTGCGGCTAGGACATGTATGAAAAAGTTTCCAAAACCTCGGCACCATGATGCACGGGCACCCGTATATCTTAACTTTACTTTCTAAATTAAGAGATTTTTCTTCTCTATAGCTGCTGCGGTTGTGCGAGATCTCCACTCCTAGGTATTGGAAGAACATTATTTCTTCTATCATTTTAGACTCCATTTACAACTTGCATGTTATTGGTTCCTTAGATTAGTTCGACCAAAGATTTTGTTTCTTCGTTTGTGCAACTGTATTACATCTCCTTGGTGTATTGTACAGCCTTCTCTGTAAAATATTTTCTGCACATCGCCCGCGTAGCACTGTTGTTATATGTGTGTCATCTATTGTATATTTCGTGCTATTAATTGTTATGTAAGCTATCAGATTAAAGAAACCTAGGTTCAACAAGTCACCTACCCGCATTCCGGCAATACATCTGTTCTCGTTTTCTGAGTTGGCTTCCTCTTGCACTTTCATGGTTAGATTTTTGTTTATATATGTAATGATTTTCATCAGCTCTGTCAGTGCGTTCTTCAGTTATAGAATTGTTATAAAGTCTTGTAGTCTTACCCACAACAGTGGTGGATTTCCTATTAGGCTAAGTGATTGAAGCTTACGGCGGAAAATCTTTTACGGCGGCAAATTTTGAATGGCGGCGAATTTTCAGCATGAAAATTTCTACAGCGAGAAATTTGTGAAAGGTTGACAACGTGGCTATATATTTTGACCAAATAAGTGAATAACTTCTCGGAAATGTTTTCTACCTACCGAAATACAGCACAAATTCTCGTCCGCCACACCGCCTATTTAAATGAAAACAAAAATTGTTATATCATAAAGTCGTATCTATCGTTAAGGATTACTGCGTTGTCAATATTACAATTTATTTTCGGCTTAGACCGCGTCGTCATTTGGTAACTATACCCAGCATTATCAGGTAAGCACCGACCTGTAGCTTGCCTGCCTTCATAATCATTTGCTCAAGAAGTTTCAGCAGTATTTGTTCGTAGACCGTATGCTTAAATTATTTAAAACTTGGGGCGGACAAGGATTTGATCTTAATGTGTTTTGTTTGCCAGGACAATAATATTTAATCGGCTTATGCCTGTTGTGAACACGTACAAACTAACTTTTCGCAAGATATTGCAGCTTGCATCTGCAGAGTGAATAGAACATTGGTATAGTTCCCAAATGACGACAAGGTCTAAGCCGAAAGTAAATTGTAATTTTGATAGTCCGAGAAAACGCGAAAGCCTCAAAGAATATAAATTACTGCGTTCCTTTATATTTTTTATAAACACTCCACCTTTTTTTATTTACCTACATTTTATATCAAATTTTGGATGTAATGTTCACAGGCGTAAGCAGGTATTTGCAAAGAGATTGTTACCAAGCGGACCGCCTCGAGAGAAGATTAAAAGGCACCCAATTAGTGAATACTTGCGAAAAGACGAATTTAAAATAACTGTCAGGGGCGTCAAATTAATATGACAAGGGCCCCAAAATCTTAGTAACGCTTCTGTTTTTGTATATTGAGTCTAAGCTGCAAAATATATCAACTTACAGGCGGCAAAATATATCAACCTACAGGCGGAAAAATATATCAGCCGATAGGCAGCAAAATCGTAAATCCGCCACTGCTTGTATATAACGCATTTCTAAGGTCTGCAGAGCATACATACATGTTGTATTCGATCCATTTTTCTATCACTGGTCGTATAAATGTAGCATCCTTACTGTTCTTCATTTATCTGGAGACTTAGTTTTCTATGCGTGCGGTAACACAATCTTGATTCTATCGCAACCACGAAAGGCGTTCCTATTTTTTAATGTTCCAATTGCCTTCTTTGCGTTGAATGCTACAACTACTGCGGTAATGTCATTATTTTTTAATATTACAGGTTCTGGATTATGGCCTTCATTTTGTTTGTATATTGTATTGGAAAGAGTGAGATCTAGGACGCGGTTTTCCAAGCATCTCTATGCACTTAACTGAGAATTTTGCCTATCTGGTGTAATTCCAACTCCAGTAGTGATTTTTAACGTGTCACACATCGCAGTGGCACGGGACCTACGGTTTTACTTCTTATCCTACAGAAGGCGCATTTTCAGGTTTTTTCCCGCTAGAAAAATCTCACCGACCTCGGCCAGAGTCGACCCCTTGTTTGTATAACATTTTAAAGTAATCTTTCAATCGTCCAATTCTGTGACAATAAGTTAGGGGAACGATACGATTCACATTTCATCGAGATCGTTTCGCTGCCAAGCACTATTCGCCGCCGCACAATTCACCATGATACGATTCACGCGCCAAAAAGTATATATTGGTATTACAGCTGCACGCCGCTACATTTTTCATTTCAGCAAAGTTTGAGAATTTGTTTCTTAGTAACGGTGAATTACACTCGAATTCTCAACAACCAGATATCTGCTCTATTATCGAATTTACATACTATCAAAGCACTAAATTCATAATCCTTATTAGAAAATACACCGCGAGTAACGAATCGCAGCGAATCGTATTTTAATGAAACGTGTCGCGGAGAATGACCGTCGACGAATAGTGGCGGCGAGGTATTCTTCTTCTTAATTTAGGACCAAATTCTGTTTTGCACCAGTGCCTCTGTTTATCCTTGGTTCTCCTGCGATGCTAACGTCCAGTTCTCCTTCCATCGTTTAGGCGGTCGTCCTCGTGGTCTTTTTGTGTTGGGTTGTTCTCTCATTGTTATGCTTGCCAGTCTGTCATCGTGCATTCTGTTCAAATGTTCCTTCCACCGACGTCGTCTTGACCTTGAAAATCTCAAGATGTCTTCGACACCACAGACCTCTCGTATATTTTCGTTTCTGATTCTGTAAAGTATATGATATAGCACGGAGGGTCTTCATCTGGGCTGTTCTCATGATCTGTTTTGTTTTACGCGTTTCTGTCCTAGTTTCCGCGGCGTACGTTAATACGGGCCTAACACAAGTTTTGTAGATACGCACCTTGCTTTCAGCAGTCATATATTTGTTTCTCTATATTATGTCGCGCAAACATCCCGATATTAATGAGGCTTTTGTTGCTTCTGTGCGCACTTCTTGCCTCAGATTTCGGTTGCTGGATGTATTTACTCCAAGGTAATTGAAGTTCATAACTTGTGTGATTGTTTTGTTATCAACCGCCAGCTTACATCGTATCGAATCTTTAAAGATTGTCATCGATTTAGTCTTTTCTAACGAGATATTCATATTAAGCTTTTCTGCTGTGGTTTTAAACTTGTATAATAGCCTCTGCAGGTCATCCTCGTTTTCCGCCATTATCACTGCATCGTCAGCATAGCACATAATATTTATCTTCTTATTTCCCATTCGATAGCCTTCGGTCATTGTCCTAATCTTTTCAATAATTTTATCCATTATGATATTGAATAGTGTAGGGCTCAAGCTGTCTCCTTGTCTAATACCTGTTTTAACTGGAACTTCTTCTCTTAGCTCGTTGTTAGTTTTAACTCGAGTCTTGTTGTTGATGTTTAACAATCTGATAATTTCTATTATGTTTCGATTAATGTTCTTTTCATTTAGAGTACTTACAACATCATGCAATTTTACCCTGGCAAAGGCTTGCGTCAGATCAATAAAACATAAAAACGCTAGGTTGTCAAATTATGTAGCCGTCTCCACGATTTGTCGTAGTATAAATATTGCATCTATAGTTGACCTGTGTTGACGGAAGCCTTGTTGTTCTTCGCTTACTCCTATTTTACTAATTAGGTACCTTATCAGAGATGATCTTTGTCAGTAGTTTTGATAAGCTGCTTAGAAGACATATTCCTCGATAGTTTTCTGGTTTTGTTTTCAGTCCCTTTTTAAATATAGGTATTGTAATGCTTGTGTACCATTATTCTGGTATTGCTGAACTGTTAATAATTTTTTGAAAGAGCTTCGTTATTTCATGGTGTAGTTCGTCGTTTCCGTATTTTATCAGCTCATTTATAATTTGGTCAATACCTGGAGATTTTCTGTTTTTCAATATTTTTATGTTTGTAACTACTTCGTCGTGTGTAATAAGGAGTGCGTCTGGTTGGCTATCGTCGTTTCTATTATCGTCTGGTTCATAATTCGAACCATCGCCGTCAGTTGTATCATCAGAGTACAGGTTCTGAAAGTGACTGATCCATTCCTGAGGTGTGATTGTTGTTGTTGTTTGGATGTACTCGTTAATCGGTTTCTTTCTAGTTCTTAGCATGTTCCATACCTTTTTCTGCCCACCATATAGATCATATTTCATATCTTTCGAAAATTTTATCCAGAAATCTTTTTTAATTTCGGCTATTCTATTATTAACTCTGTTTCTTTTGTCTTTGTATCTGTCATTCTCTTCTGGCGCTTTATTGTTTCTGTAGGCTAAGTAAGCGTTTCTTTTTTCTCTGGTTAACATTTTCACTTCTTCCGTGAACCATGGCTTTGTGCTTCGTTCTGCATGGATGTTAATTCTCCTTGTTCCTAATGCTTCTTCTGCACTACGCGCTATATTGCTGCGTAATATTTCTCATGCCTCGTCTACACTATCACTATCCATTATCGGGTTAGAAGATAATTTACTCTTTAGTCTTTTCTGATATAAGTACTTTGTGCTATCATTTTCTATTGACTCAATGTTTGGTTTTGTAATATATTTTGGTGTTTGGCGGCGAGGTGTACGCGGGAAATTGTACTCAATTTTAAACTATCACTAATTCTATTCCTGAACATTTTCCAAACCTTTCTCGGGAACCCAACTACATCTCTCTCCATTTCAACAGATCTCTTTAGGTTGCCTCATTTTTTAATTGGGTACCTTTCCTTCTTCTACTGAAGAGTGTATGAGTTACTCTTATATACACTGGCGGATCAAGCGGGTATTAGACCTGCCGGCCCCTGGTTGAAAAGGGCATCGAGCTCAGGAGAACCATTACAGCCGCTGAAAGATGATATTTATCCACAATTAATTATAATGTTATCAGTTTCAAAAGTTTTGTAAAATAAATAAAAAAATAAAAATTGACAAGCATTTCTTACATTAAAAATACAATAACATAAAATTTCTGTTTCTTTTTTTATTTCTAATTTAGATTTTAAAATTTTGTATAACATTTTGCAGCCTACCGCTGCTGCGTCGTCTCATTCACACAAATTATATGCTTTCCTATGTAATCTGTAAAAGCTTACTAAACATTAACTTGTTCCTGCGAGGAGACAATGTGTATATATCATTTTCTTGCTATACCCACGGTTTTTTGTTTGACTGACTGTTTCACTCATCTGTTAATCTCTCACATATAAAAATAATTTGTCTGTTATCGTTTTCAAAACCTTATCGGCTGAAATATAAGTCATATACAACCAATGATGTTAATTCTACTTATATTGCAACTTAAGCTTATGAAAAATTAAGTTTATTTTTTTATTGTCAGATTATTACTATTTACAATCTGCTCATAAAGCAATAAGTAAATTACTTAAGCGAATGTATATGTGACAATGACAATGGAACGCTATACAAAATGGGACTTGCCATTTAGCCTAGAACGTCTAAGTTCTAAAATCTAAACGGTAAATCTGTACACTGCCTCTACGTCTACGTTTATTAACATTGTTGTCCAATAAGCTTAGTGCTAGGGTATTAGGGTGAAGTTCTAACTTGGCGATGTAACTTTCACTAACGTTCACTATTTCTTCTTTCACAGTATCCACTTTGAGGTCATTTTATACAATGCGGTCGTAAAATGAATGTCCTCCTCCCTACTAACTTTTGAACGACTTGATATTTCTTCACAAAATTTTATGTGCTTTAATGGGAGGCTAAATACTACTTTTTAGTACATATTTAAATTTTATAATTTGAAATATTTTTATTAATTGCAATGGGGGTCGAGTGACACCTCATTTGATAGGTCTCTTTGAGTAGAGTACAATTCTATATTTTGGGACTATTTTATAGATTCAGAAACAAATGACAGACTTCCAAATGATCTGTTTCTGATATTAAGCAAAACGCTAAAAAAATGTAATTCTAGTGCGGGCAATTCAAGTGCGTGTGTGTACGAACCTAGGAAGATAGGCTACCGGCTCTACCTGACGATCGATCAAAGTTGCAAGACACGCGACCGACAAAGAAAACAACAGGACGGAGGAGAAAGCCGGAAACGCAGGAAACGCAGTAAAAGATAAGTGTTCAAAGGCTTAAATAGTCTTTTGTAGTCTTTTGCAGTTGTTGGTAGTATTTGTAGTCAATAAAATAAAAAAAACTATAAATAGAAATTAAAACGAAGGCATTGCGTAGCAAATGAATAAAACAATTGTACAAACGGATAGGCATCTAAGGGCGCATTTTGGGTACAAACAACAAGGGTAGGAAGCAGGTAACGACCTTTTCAAGCCGTCGCAACCAAAAACTAAAACTTGTTATACGGCCATAAAAATTCAAATCGGCGATAATATTTGGGGCCAACTGCCAGGAAAATATTTCTCGGCGGCAACAGTCAGTCAAGCATAGCTTCAATCAAGAAACTCACTCCTGATGGAAATAAAATAGTGGCGTTTACTATTTTGCTGCCGGGCTGGAAAGCTGATAGGGGGTCAACTTAGGACAAGTTAACAAAGGAGACTAAAGCCAAAAATTAAAAATATCTCACATTCAATTGCAAAGTAGAGTATATTAGGGATAATGTAGGTCAAGGAAATGGCACCCTCTAAAAGTAATAAAGGAATGGTACAATTTAATCTTACTTATTTTAATTATTTTAATGTAATTTGAGTTAATGCAATTTATTTCTGTGCATAGATTCGGGTAGGCCAATTAGGGCAAATCTAGCTCTCGGTGTCTGTACCTTCTACAAGTAAAGGAAAAACGATCTAAAACTATAATCTCCCGTAATCTCTTTTAATTTAATTTAAATTAATCTCCCTTAACTAATTTACAGCGTAGCTCCGGGTAAGCCAATTTAGAGGCCCCAAAAGTCGCGCTTAGTATTATTTTGAGTAGCAAAAATTGAACAAGGCCAACAAAGGATAAGTTAACAATCGAGATTACAGCAAAATTCAGAATATTTCACATTTACCAGTAAAGCAGAATATATTAGGGACAATTAAGATCTAGGCATTTGCAACATCTAAAGGTATACGGACTGAAAACCACCGCAATCCCGATAGCCAAAAGCATGGCACTCAAAAGGATGGAGAAGAAAATACTCAAACTATTTCAACTAACCACAGGGGAAGAAAACATTTCGACGACACAAGAAATTCTAGAAGGGAAAACAATAACGAAACGGCTCACCACATTACGAATCAAATACAGGACACATATCCTAAGACGACCTGACAACCATCCTCTACAGCAAGCGTATGCCATGCAAACAGCAGAAAAGAAGATCGGAAGACCATGCTACACGTGGAATACGTCACTGGAGAGGGACATCCAAAACACCGGCATACCTAAACAGACATGGGTGAAATGGGCACGAAGAAAAGAGGATATACGCAGAGAGGCAAGAAGACTCTAGGCACTACTGGAAGAACCCGATCAGGAATCGACTGTAGAAGAACAGGCTAACGGAGAAGAAGAAGAAGAACGAGAGTGAGGAAGGGGAAAGGAAAGGATAAGAAACGAAACATGCACCAGTGGGAAAGAAAACGATGGATATCGCGCTGTCAACAGCAGAGGGGAAGGTTAAGGAAAAGAACGCAGTACAATCCAGATTCGAACCTCCAACTTAGTGGTACAATATTGTAATTAGTGTGGCAAATGTTAAGTCGTTAATTAGTCACTCGTAAACTAAGATAGGTGCAATCTGTAACCTTAGAACAATAGATAGATGTGAAATAAGAACAATTCGAAACTTTGCTACCAAAGTTATTAAGCTAACATGCAAAATCGCATAACGGACAGTTGCAAAAGTTTGGGAGTAACTACTAAGTAGTTTCATAGTTATTAGGAAACTAAGACCGCTGCAATCTGTAACCTTAGAACAATAGATAGCTGTGACATAAGAACAATGTGAAACTTTGATACCAAAGTTATTCAGCTAAAATGCATAATCGCCTAACGGTCTCGGTTACGTACTCAAAAACCCCATTGATGCATAGCGTACTAACTACCCGGTGTTGCAGCAGCGGTGTCTTGCGGTATGCATTGCAGACATGCTAACGTTGTGTAATACCCCACCCGATCCCGAAGAAACTGTTTAAGAAACAAAAATGCTGAAAATATGTACCACAAAAGATGATTATGAAAAATCCAAAGATAGTAGTTGAAGAAAATTGAGTAATTATAGTTTTTAAGGTAATGCTGTTTCTTGTAATATGTAAACACTTTTTAAGGTCCCCGTAAATGCGCTTCTAGGTAAACAAATTTTACCACAAGTAAACGTGGTAAATAATTACGCATAGTTCTTTAGAAAAAATAGGTAAAAGGATTCGTTCGTCGTTTTCTTATCTATACCTACCCTCGTCTTCGATTTAGCGTCAAAGAATTAAGTATTTATATTTGTCATATTGTGGATATTATTTGAGTAATCACAATCTAGTGAAAGCGGTTGTACTTGGAAATGCCCACTGCTGGAAGTGACGAAGTTTTAAGAGTTAAGAAGTAAAAATGTTGAAGATACAACTTCTATTGTGAAATATTACTAACCCGATCTTCTAAAGTTAATTGCAATTTAAGAAAAAAATATAAATTATTATATATTAGATCCTGCCCCCTATACTGAAGTTTATGTGTGTTCAAATATATATTTAAAAAAGTTATAAATAACAACACAAACTTCACAAATAAAACTATTTCTTCTATTTAAAGTAATAAATTATTTTTTAATTCAATTCTTGTTAATGACGCACAAACTGAATATTTTCCATCGCCACTAACTTTTTCGTCTAGGAAATGTGGATGCATAAATGTTTAGCAGCGTAGTTTTCCTTTGTCTCCTACACCTTTAAATAGTTTTAATGTTATTTAAGTACAGCATGTAGCCTACAATGCACAAGCAGTTGTTTTTGAAACAAGTATTGGATTAAAATAAGAATTCAAGAAAATTCTCAAGATGTTTTGCAATTAGGACTATCTGGAGTAACGCGGATGCCCCTGGTTCTATTATTAAAACTCTCTAAGATCGAAAATATCTAAATGTAACAAGATGACAATTGACATTGATTGCCATTATCCTTCCTTTCGTTTTCAACGCTGAATCCGCATTACTTCATCATTAATATTCTTTTCTAGACTTTCAGATCTCTGAATAGCTTTCAAGAAGTTGAAAATGGAAGCCATAAAACGAACTTTGAATAAGAGACACTTTGATTGGTAACTTGACATTGAAATGGGCTTGTACGCCGTTTTTTGAGTATTAGAGAAATCAACAGCAACAGTCAAAGTATTAGACTCGTATTTTAAAGATTTAGTACCTTTTTATTTTACTAAACTATTGATATTTTGAAATTACTTAATTTGAAAATATTTCCAGTTTTAGAGTGCTTTAAACAACTGTTAACATTTAATAATTATCGTTGTACACGGCTAATTTCATTTTATTACAGGCGCCCGAATTATTCCCGAAATAGAGTGTAACATAAAGCGATGTAATCCTTTTAGGGGTATATTTTACGACCCAAAATATGGTGAAAAACATATGTAAACATTTGTTCGGAAATGCTCTCCAACAAAGTTATGGACAAAGAAACTTTCACAATGCTTGAATAATGTAAATAATGTAACTACACTTTTCAATGTTATAGCTTAATACTTAGTAACTAATAAGGAAATTAGTTGCTCAAAGCTGCTTCCGCTAACTCTAATACAAGCGTTCGAACATTCGGTATCTTGAATGGTCCCACATCGCAATTCAGTTCAGGTACTTCCGTTTAGTACGAGGCCAAGTAATAGGTCCACTTCGACCTATCCATCATAATGGAATAACATTATCTAGGCAATTTCTTGTTTGACGGCTGAAGTAGGCCCGAGCACCATCATGCATAAGTCACATATGATATCGTCGCATGAAAGGCTGTTACGGGCCAATCGAGCTTTTTCGACGACCCGTAAACAAGCGGATGGAAAAGGCCTACAGCTTAGCTCAGAGGAGTAGGGGGAGTTCGTGAAAATCGCTTATGGGAGAAAATCTTTAGTTGTATACAGGGCGAGTCAAAATAAGTGGGCGCCACCTTCCAAATCCAGCTGATTGTGTAGGTCCTCGTGGAAGGCCGAGAAGCCAACAGCTTACGGGAACGGAACTTACCGTGTTTGTGCCTCCACCTATATACTTAAATCTTGCAAAATTCTTACACCAGCAAGTACAAAAGACACAATAAGAGACAGTGAACTTTGAAACACATATACTAAAATAGTTAAGAGTGTGGCAATACAATAAAAATGACACGAGTTATCACGCCAAAGTTTGAATTACAATTACAATTAAAATCCTTGAACGTTCAGGAAACGCCGCCGTTGACGCACAATATTTATACTATGATGAATCTGTGTGGTCAGTGGCGTAGTTTACAGGAAAAATTACTATATTAATATCTTTTACAAACAATAAATGAATAGCGATTGAAGATCGCTTAAAATACTATATTAATATCTTTTACAAACGATAAATAAATAGCGATTGAAGATATCTTTTTGGGTTGCCTAATAAAGGTTCAATATCGCGAAATTCTGCAAGTTGACGCGAGCAAAAAAAGGTTTATTTTACACTGCACAACAAAAAAACTGATTCTTTACCTTGAAGTTCGGAGGAGACAGGCACATATAACGGCGATTTCCGGTTGTAGGGTCGAAAAACATAAAGGGCCGGAGGACAACGTTCTTCGGGGCAGCGTTGGGACAAGGGTAGCTGTTACGCCCCTGTAGACTGACAAGTTGCTTCCAACTAGGTCAGTTAGCGTGGAGACAGAAGAGAGACTTTTTCGGACGACGGGAACAAACCAAATTCCAGCAAAACACTTGCACGATTTCTTTATTTCCTTTTTACATCACACAGATCCAAACTAAATTCGACAGAAGCAATTATAATCTTTAATTGTCCAAAACCAAGGCGTACATTTTGCTATCGCTTATATATATATATATATCCGACTGTAAGTCGATTTACTCTTGCTCTACAGCAATACAAAACGGTACGGTAAAACTTAGGATAGCGAAAGCGCCGCGAAGAAAAAGAAAACGATATGCAACGTTACAACCGCCGGTCTCAAGGGTCTGACTTCGACTCACTTTTTTTACGGCCCCCGTACGGGCGACCGGAGCCCACAAAGATCGAAAATGGACTAACTTAAAAACGGAATGGGTATCTCGATTCTCCAAAAACATTGCACCACATTACAAAATCATATGGAATGTTCTAGAAAGATTTTGTTTTTAACGCGCGAGTTCCAGGAAGCGTTCGCGGTCGAGCGCGGAAGAAAACCAAGAGTCTGCAATTTTGACACAAAGAAACTATTAATATCTCGAACTTCGAAAGACAAAACAAAATAGCGAAAATAGTAACCCAAAATAAGACTTCTATGTAACCAAAATTGTATCCAATATACAAACGGCAATTAAAATAGCGTTACCAATTCTTACAAAGCGGCAAATAAATTAAGAAATTAATTCAAGTGTAGCGGCAAATTTGAACATCACATAACAAGGCACATTTTTAAACAAGTTTGGCAGAATTTCTTCCACAAAATTAACATAAGTTTGCCCATTCCGGGAAGTAGAATAAGGAGACCAATTAAGAAATCACCAATAACGCCACGCCAGACGTTAATAAAAAATCTTTGCTAGTGAGAATTCACTCTTACAACATGGGATTTTTATCTGACCAAACATAAGATGCATGTTTGCGCGTAGTCTTCTTTCGCAAATTGATAAACTACATCAACTCTTAATAATGCATTCCAAAGCGATCCTAATTGTTAGTATTAAACTAATGCTATTCGAAAATATGTTATTTTATTGTGAAACTTTCTTTGTCGATAACTTTCTTGTGGAGCATTTCCGAATAAATGCTTTCGTAATATGGATATATAGTAAATTCCTATAAATACCTTGGACAAATCTTTTCTACAAAAACTTTTTTCTACATAAAACTTGCCTTTTGACTGTAAGACGACAATCTATTGTGAGCTATTTTGGTCATGCTTCACGCAAAACAGATTTGCTAGAAAGGTTAATTGTACAAGGAAAGATAGATGGAATCGGCCGCACGGCAGGTTACCTACCGGTGGACAGATGGCATAAAGAAGGTGACTGGATGTAGTGTAGATGAAGCGACACACCTTGCTAAAGATCGGACTACCTCCGCAACAACAGCATCATCTATTTTTACATGATGTCACCATACCCTCTAGTGGGGACAAGGATCAAGGAGGAGAAGGATCGCTAAAAATGGATATATTTTGTTAACATAATATAGTATCTTTATAACATATCGGCAGTCCTAGACTATAGGTCAGCGCTTTAGACTTTAGATGCTGACGCTCTGGAGTTCAATTCCCTATACCGGAACATTGGATTTTTTATGGCAGTTCCCCTACGCAAGGCAATAATAAACTAGCGAAGTATTTTGGTAAATCTTTTCTGAAATAGAAATGTCTGCACTTCCCGTGGTTCGGAGCCCATATTAAGCTGTAGATTCTTTATGTCTGTGGAGAGAAAATTGTTGCGTTCTAGAACAGGGAAAGCACACGAAGAAAAAGGAAACATTCCAAAGCAATGTCATTGAACAAGCCTATTGAATGTGTACCATATTCAGCACATTGTTAAAAATAAGACTTCCACGTTAAAATCAATTTTCGTTCAAACCACGGTAACTTTAACCAATAAACCTAACGCTTATGCAGGCACACCCTCTTACATAGTTTTCTGCTGCTAATCGTTTCCAGTGCGCAAGTTAACTAAATACTATACAAAATCTTCTTTATTTGACTGTAATATTTCTTCTATTCTTTTACGCTTTCCAGCGAGCAAGTGTACTCCGATTCGCCAAACTCGTTGTTATACAACAATGTTACGATAAGGTTAGCATAAAAGCTTTCATTTTATTTATTCTTAAAATTTATACATTTTCGTTATACCTAACCATTGCCTACTGTATTTCAGTATATATAACATTTAAAAAACAAAACCTAATGTATGTAGCAATTATATACATTTTTATAGTATAACGGACTATCGTCAAACTTTTTTAATAGCCCGCGTCATCCCATTGTTAATTAAATAAAATTCCAGTAGAAATAATTTACAAGCAAACATGGAAAATCTACAAATACCCGGTAGACTAGTAAAAATAACAATGAATAATGCAATAAACAAATTTAAAATAAAGCTGTCCAAAGATTTTGACGTGTCCAAAGGGGAAAAATAGGCGGCGGCGTGCTGTTAACAGTGCAAGTATTCGAGCTAACTCATGAGCAAATAAGAAGTATTTATGTACCAACTACAGAGACTTTATAAAATAAAAACCGATAATGCTGATCCTACACAGGCAATCCCAACACCGACGGCGACGTCAATACGACTACTAAAAATAATATCAAAAAGAATAAAAATAAAGTCCAGGGGAACCAAGCATAAACGAGAATAAGACGAAATACAATAATACCTGATAATACTTCGTTTTACATTTCCTCTCGAAGCAATACCTCACTATAACTTAATCAACAAAATAAACATTTTTTAATTGGTAGGGATGACCTATGTATGTATCAGTAGTCTGTCGCGTTAATTTTATGCTTGCTGCACAAGCACGCGTACACGTGTAAGGATCCCCGTCAGTTCTTCCCTAACATTTCCGGCATATTCGATTATATATTTAATTAGTTTAACCACTCAATCAAATAAAGTGCGAAATAAACGAAAACCAATCAGTTTTGAGACAAAATTAAACATAATAAACCGAGTTGAAAGTGAAGATAAAAGCCTTGTGGAAACAATAACAACGTTAGTGTTACAAAATTGTTAAATGTTTATATTGATGATATAGGCCAACTGCACACGCTAGTCAATAAAATAACAATTCAAAATAAAGCAATAAATTAGTTTATTTTTTTAAACCAAGGACAAGAAACAAGCGTTACGAAAATGAAAACATTTTGGAGAGCCTGTACTCACCAGCAATAAACTCTGCGAAAGAAATGAAAGAAGAAAGCACCAATTAACATTTGGTAGCTTCTCGTGGTTGGTAGAAATTGAAAGCATTCTCACATCTTAGAACCAGCAAGAGAATTTCCCGAGCAACTAAGCGCCATAATTGAGGGTGGTGAATATTCCGTAAATTTGATATTAAATATCGACGAAACGGGTCTGTTTTGGAAACTTTTGCAATCTAGAAGTTTTGTTTCACATGAAAAAAATGGCTTCAGGATACAAAGCACCGAAGAATTAATCAGGACTGATACTGGGTAATTCATTAGGAGACTTTAAACTTAAACCGGTGCTGCTTTGAAAGATTTTAAAATTTTGTTTACCCTTGATCTGAAAATCTAACTAAAAGGCTTTGGTAATAATAAATCTATTTAATGACTAGTTTATTAATCGTGTTATACAACAATAAATTAGGGCAGTGTTGTCGGTATAATAATTTAGAGCCAAATATCTTATTGCTATTAGATATTGCTCCCGACCATTCCCTAAAACTTGGCGCATTAGAAACATGCATTCCAGTTGAAATTGTGTTTCTTCCAGCAAATCCAACATCTATCATACGGCCCATAAGTCAGAGGGTTATGTCGGCATTTAAACCATACTACCTCCCGTGCACTTTTTCTTAATTAACTAAAGCTAATTACAATTGTTAGGCAATGGTTTTTGCCTGCTATGAATATTACTTAAATCTATAACAGCTGAAAATAATTATAAGGGTTCGAAGGAAAGGTCGTGCATGAAAAACATGAGGCGGTCGAACCGTAAGAAGGGCAAAGACGGCAGTCTGAAATAGGCAGTGGGGTAGCTAGCTGCGCTAAGCGTGCATGTCTGGCTTAATCACTAATTAATAGCGTTTGCGAACATACTAAC
Organism: Limonius californicus; assembly: GCA_014611495.1. NCBI lineage: Eukaryota > Metazoa > Arthropoda > Insecta > Coleoptera > Elateridae > Limonius > Limonius californicus. The sequence goes on along the minus strand of JABXWE010027470.1, from coordinate 20,241 downwards.
CGATTGCGATGCGTTTATCCTCTAAGTAGAGGCAAGGTGCGCTATTAGGGTGACCACCTATGTGTTTATATATAAAGATGGGCTGCAATTGCAATATCAATTAACATAAGCAGTGGCGTCCTTGAGGTGTTATATGTGTTTACCCAAAGGGTTACGTATTATCTACTTAATGTATGTGATTCACAAGCATTGGATGCTATTATCCTTGTGATACAAGATTGGTGTGTCTATGTAAGTAGTAAGTAGCCGGAAACAGTAGCGTAGTGAATATAAGTAGCTATATGAGTAGATAATGTGTGTGGCATGATTAATCATTATTCCCCTAGCAATCATTCGGGAGGTAATCAGTCGGCAGAGGTGCATCGTAAATGTGCCTGCGTCGAGTTATTATTATTTATGCCAGGAGGGCATCGACTGATTTTTACGCGGGGGTGTGGACATTAATGATACTCTCCCCTTCGCATGTGGGGATTGAGGGGGTGACTCCCCCCCCCCGTGACTCCTGTGACTAACAGAGAAGGGCCATGGAATTAGTCCATGGTCTGAATCCCTCTGGAGGATTAGTGCACCAGAAGATATGCATGATGATCGTAATTACTGTACGCCTACAAATGGTACGTAATGTACGCCTACAAATGGCACTTACTGTACGCCTACAAATGGTACGTAATATACGCCTACAAATGGCACTTACTGTACGTCTACAAATGGTACGTAATGTACGCCTACAAATGGTACGTAATGTACGCCTACAAATGGCACTTACTGTACGCCTACAAATGGCACGTACTGTACGCCTATAAATGGCACTGTACGCCTACAAATGGTACGTAATGTACGCCTACAAATGGCACTTACTGTACGCCTACAAATGGTACGTAATGTACGCCTATAAATGGCACTTACTGTACGCCTACAAATGGTACGTAATGTACGCCTACAAATGGCTATTACTGTACGACTACGAATGACAGCGGCCACAGCAGTTAGCCGGCAGATGAACATCCGTATCCTGTTCGAGTTCCAATCCAGGGGCAGGGGGCTGGAGGACCCCCGGTGAGTACAACTGCCCAACATTTATTGACAGATCAGTAAGTCTGTGTTCTATTCTCTGTTGCATGTCACCTGCCTGTCGCCGCCAGTGAGTCTGATCGCATCCGCTGTTTGTTTACCCAGGAACTACATACATGTAATGCAGAAGCGTTGCAACCGTATTTAAAATTTGAAAATTAAGTAGTTTTTATTCGCCCCCCGTAAGGTCGACCCTAACAGTATTGTAAATTACTGTTTTATATTTTATAAATTATGGAAGCATACAATCTTTACAGGCCAATTTTCAAATCTCCGCAGACTTTTTTAACTGTTTTTAATTTAAATTCCTATGTGTATGATAGCACTCTATTCAGAACAAACTATTAAGAGTTTGCGTATTGTGTTATACCACCTTGGGTAAGTAGTAGGTACAGTTCCTACCTTTAGTAGGTCGGTAGGGATTACGAGGTTTACGCCTATTATTACCCCAGTGTCTTACCTTTAGGTACTGAAAAAGTTAGGAGATTTAAATTCAAAACTTTTTACATCAAAACTAGAGGTTGTAACTGCCAAGCTACGCCGTAGGAATAACACAAGAGATTTGTTGCATAATTTACTAACATTACTTGCAAAATGACGAAACAATGTCATTTTTTCCAAATTAGGATTACTCGAATCGATATACAGAAAATTTTAATTAATTAACGCATGAAAATACAAAAGGCAACCGGTATATGACGAGAATAGTCATAAATACAAAATCAGTTATTTGTTCTATTAATTAATATAATAATTTAAAATTATAGGAAATTAGCTTGTCCTTGTTTATTATATTTTTATCTATATATGTATCAACATAAATTGAAAGCTAATACTACAATGGTAAACAACCCTTACTAACAGTTTATCGGTTTAGTGCCTATAAAACTGTGTAGAGTAAGTTACTACATCTTTATTGGCTGTCATGAATATCAATAAAATATTCTATTAAAAATGTATTATGCAATGTGTCATTTATACGACGAAAATTGGCATAGTTTACGACTAAATGAAAAGTGAAAATTAATATCTATACACGAACGGAAGTTTACGTCTTGCAACGGAAAAAATTAAATTAAAACATAATTAGAAGTAGCCTGTTCCCGCTGTAAACCAATATGTTATAATTATGTATGTAGAATAGTCGTAAAAAATTAGATAATTCAATATTAAAATTATGCTATTGTTTTTTAATACACGTACATTATAGGTCGAAACTTGCAAAAATTACTCTAGTAAACGATGTCAAATTTCTGCAATCGATATAAACCGTTTAGTAAACCTTCCTGGCTTCTATTATTTAACAAGCAAACAAAAACGTACGCCATTGTAGAAACACGGTTTCCGAATATGTCAAAACATAGTGGAGCTGTTATAATAAGTCTATACACCTTGGAATTCTAATTTGTGTGGACTAGAAAATAACATGATATGTAAATTGAAATATTGATTTTGGAATAAACGGAATGAAAGCCGAACAACAATTTGTAAAATACAGTTACAAATTTATCTGAGCACGCAATTCAATAAAGAAGTTGAATTTGAACCCAGGTTTCGCATAATTATATTAAGTAAACATATCTAACTTATAACGAGGGACAATGAATGTTCGTTATTAAGTAAACATCTTTAAGTGCTTTGTCTCTTACGAGAGCTAGCGATCTTCTCTCCTACGCCTGTGTTGCGGGATTGACTGAACCACAGACTTAGGGGACCTACAGCTTAACTCTCCTCCAGAGAAGACTTACTAGGCAGACAACCTCGCTGGTTTGCCATTGCCTTGCGAGGAAGAACGACCTTTAAAAATCGTTTGTTCAGGTATTGGGAATTGAACCTCAGGCCTTTAACGTAGGAGTCTAATGCGCTGACCTCTAGCCCACGGCCGTCTCTATGTGAATATAATATTAGTTGGAATTTCAACGCATATTTATTTGAATTAAATATTTCGTGGATACGTAGTTCAACTTATTAATAATTGTGTTACTACCAAGCAAATATACAAATAAAATTTTGTTGAAATTATCAGACACATGATATCTTCATATTAATTATGAAGAATAAAGAAGAAAAACAAGAAAATCTAAGTAATCGCCTGTAAAACTAACTTTACTAGTACCTGTTTCGCAATTTTCAAATATCGGCCGTTTACATTCGAACAGGTACAGGGAAAAAAAGTTAAATATATAAGAGGCACTACCAGCCTCAATAATCTTTATTTTTTGTATACTCAAAAAAGTATTTATGATATGGTGTATACCCCAGCGATGTGCAGGCAGTTAAAGAGTGTGGGTCAAAAATCACGTTTACAGCGTTGAATTGGAGTCAGCTATTAACTGGCTCCACTTTCACTATGAATCACGCACGTAGCCATAGTGCTTCAAACAGAGTAACTGATGAATAAAATAAGCACACTGTTAAATAAGTATTTTAACACACATTTATTCAAGTAGAAACTTAAGCATGGTATAAATAATACAGAAAATGTGAATAAAGGACTTATTTGCATATAAAAACAACTTAGATTAGAATTTATATATCATACAATTTAATAATGGCGTATATGTTATTGCGATTTCGTTGTGTAATTTGGGAGAAACGGTAGGCTATCTAAAGCAGTAAAAATTGTAAAATCTTGAATAACTTCTACATATTTTTTTATTTTTTCTTTAATTGGAATGGTTCACAACATTATATTTCAACACTACTTTGCCATTTGAAGAAATCAGATAACATTTATGGCAAAAATTAATTTTTTACACATCGGATGTGGTCCTCGTCTTTTGAAAGTTGACTTTTTAAATGTTAATTAAGTGCTGTCGCAATACTGAAGTGTTTGAAGAACACAATATCCTTGAACTTTAAATCGGACCCTCTCACCCTCACATCCACATCTAGACCGCTCCGGCAATGGATAACAGCCATGACACTACCACTGTACAAGCCACGAGCCGCCATTGCTTAATGATATAGTTTTAAACTGATCTATCTACAGTACCGATAGAAGACTGTTAATAATTGCGAAGAAACTTTAATAACATACTAAATGTTTTACAAATTATTACTAACTTACAAGTCGAGATTTTTTATTTGCATCGCTATATGTTTTTAATTACAAGCTAAGATCTGTCAGCATAATATGCGTTACAGTTGCCTTAAATTGATGCTTTCAAGACGTAATACTAACATCAGTGAACAACTAGTTTTTCCGATTACATTTAACTCCACAGTATCTCCTGTCCTCAACTTTTCTGCAAACAAACAACGTAAACACGAATTTTATAAGCAATCATATGCTCTAGACTCTTATAGTTTCAAAACACTACTGCTAACAGCTGCTTTTGTTTTGTTACAAAAGCGCGTTGTTATTTTTACAAGAGAGATCAGTGCAGTCTAGATAAATTATTGTTGAAAACATTGTCTACTTCTAGGAGGAAATACTAGCAGAAGTATTTTTATTTAAGAATAACATACGTAACGGTGCCGATGTTATAAATGGTACAACTGAATTATACCCAAAACTTCAATGACAATGTTGACGACTGCTAAATCAAATTTTTAATTCTATCAATTTAAAAATAACTTGGTGTATAATACGTGTTAGCATTTTATGTCGATTTAATACAATTCTGCTTTTCAACTTAGAAAGCAACGTTAGGAAAAGCATTTCCTCGAAGCGCAAGATTAGATCCTCAAGTAAATTCTTCGAAAATATTTTTAAAGTGCATTCAGTTGCTTACATTCGGTCTATGCAAAACGAGGCTGCAGTCGTGTGAAAAGGAAGAAATTTGAAAAGCACAATGTAATGTCGTTAAGTGCACTCTCGTAAATGGAACTCAATATTCATGATTAGAACGGATAAGAATTGTTTTACATGGCACCAAAAAATGTACATAACCATAAGAATTTTCACAATAGTAATCCATATGAATTTAGCATCAACCGTTCTTGTCTCTTATTATACTCCCACATTTAAAATTATTAATTAATTAAAACACGCCAGAAGCACGATGAGTTTTCTTAAACAAAGCAAATTGATATCAGAGTTATTCGACGTGTAAAGAAATAGTTACCTATACCATACACGTTGTCTCCAAAATAAGCAGGGCATGCACGGGATCGCGTAAACAGTCAGAGATTTGAAAATGAGATGAATTATTTAACATCTGATATAGTTTGCATTCAAATACTAGAAAGTTCGCTTAAAAATGTTCAGTACAGACAGAACAGAAATTACTTTTTTCTACAAACGTCAGTAAAAGTTTAATTTTTAACGCATGCTGTCAGTGTTTAAAATGTAATTTTAAGGCACTGGTGTTAAAAGTAATTTACTACTAAGTAGTTACAATTAGTAATCTGAAGTGGATAGTGTTTTACTTGCAAACAAAAAATTTTCTTCGTCGCTGTCACGAGATTTGAAATTACTTGTCAACAAACGATCGAATTTTCATTACCTTAGCAACAATAAACTTAATGAATAATTGGATTTCAAAATGATATTTTATAAATTAAATAACGTAAGAAATGCATTGATTTGTACTTTTAATGGTGTTTGTAGAAAAAATAGTGTATGATATATGTGCTAAAAGTGATTTTAATTTGTTCGAAGGGATGGGACACTCTGCCTTCCCAAACTTCCCTTCTTACAAAATAAAATGTCACTTTTAGCACTAAGGGCCAGTTTCATAATACATTTTTAAATTTAAAGGAGCTTTTAAGTAGTGTTACAACAATCGGTTGTCTAGGTAATTAGCGAATTTTAATTTAAAGTGTGATTATGAAATCGGGGATGATATCATAAATAACTATTTTCTACAAACGTCAATGAAAGTTTAATTTTTAAAGCATGCTGTCAGTGTCTAAAATGCCATTTTAAGGCACTGGTGTTAAAAGTAATTTACTTTTAGCACTGGTGTTTTGTAACGAGTCTTCTATATAACTTTCTGCTACTGTACTGGACTGCCATCCACCGTGTTTCTTAATTGTAGTAAGATTAACACCAGAGTCTACCAACAAACTAGCCGAAGATCGTCGGAAGCAATGTCCAATATAAAGATAAAACTCAGGCAAATTTAGAAATTCAGCAATATTGGCAGGCATCTTACCAAAAGTGTTGATTCCAACTGGAGCCGTGGCACATTTATTCTTAATGTATGTAATGTATTTTATGAAAATTCTTGAATGATTAGTATTCCCTGGACGAAGGGCTATGTACGTTTTAGAATAGTTCAAATATAATGTACCAGTAATAACGAATGTTCGTTGTACATTAGTTTTTGTCTGGTATATGCACAACTAGTGAAGTTCCCAAATCTTCGATATTATTGAATGTCAAATTATTCGCGACGACAGGTTCCAAATACACCGAAAATTACGGCAACCTTCTGCATGAGATATGTTTCATCCTGCACTTCTGCGAGAAATTTGTCGATTTGTGCCCTGGTCTATACTTTCGACTTTTTCGGTCGATATCCTTCGCCCTTTCGCTTCAAAACAGCAACACGCTTGTAATATTTGCTTATGTCCTGATTATTTATCTTCACCATCGCCTTCAACATGGAGTAATTTGACCAAAGCGTTGACGATTTCCATATTTTGGACTTTTCTTCAAAGTATGCCAAAAGCACTTTTTCACTGAACTTGCCACTAACATTTTTCAGATCATACCATCTCAAGAAACTCGTACTGTTGCTTCGACTTACCAGGCAATAACTGGAAAGTTACTTTATTAGCAGCTTCTTCGATTTCCGCCGGGAGAAATTCATTTTCTTGATCACTTTCCATGTCATGAGATTTGAAGTTACTTGTCAACAAACGATTGAATTTTCATTACCTTAGTAACATTAAACTTCATGAATAACTGGATTTCAAAATGATATTTTAGAAATTTAATAAGGTAAGAAAATGCATTGATTTGTTTTTTAATGGTGTTTGTAAAAAAAATAGTGTATGATTATGATATGATGAAAAATAGTTATTTATGATATTGTGCTAAAAGCGATTTTAATTTGTTCGAAGGGAACTTCCCTTCTCACAAACTAAAATGTCACTTTTAGCACTTATATCATAATCAACTATTTTTCATTTATGCGGATATTTATAATTTCTAAATAGATTCTTCATACCTCGGTTACAATTCTTTTAAATATGCGTCTACGAGTTCTTTTCTCATTTATTTCGTTATCATGATCAATGTCTTTTTTTTACAAATCGCAAACGGTTTTTCATACGCCGTGTAATTCTTTGATTATAGCCGGTTGCAAATCAACAAGGCAAACAAACAAACAAAAAACACCATACTTGTTCGAATTGAATGTTAATAGATTTTTTATTATACCTGAATCATAATCTCTGTTTTTGAAACTAAAAAGCATGCAAAATCGGGCGTTTAAAACAGGCTAAATTTCCAGGTGTGGTAGGATCGCTCCCTGCCGTCGGTGGTTAGCCGTAGTAGCAGAAATAGGCCGACGTTAAATAAAACAAATAAACAAACAAACAAACTAGTGTAATTCGCGAACACAAAGTCGAAACAAACTTCAAAAACCAACAAAATTATAATAAATATACATAGCAACGAAACAACAACAATTGCTAACCGTTTCTGTATCAACGATTAATGGCAGAGATTGATTGAAGATTACTTCAAAAAAGGGATTTCAATTTCCTTTTTTTGTTATAATTTTCAGATTGTAGTGCAGGTATAATCAAAAATAGCGTATAATACATGTGTATAAGAGCCTCTAAAGCACTGCTCCATTAAAAGGCACTCGGATTCGCCTCGTGCTTTTAAACCAGTCGCGCGTGCTTTAAAGGCTTGCTTATACACTCGTATTATAATGTACTATTCTTTCGCATATCATTCAATTATAGAAACATGTTGTTGCTCCATAGCAGACTTATAAGAAACTGACAATTGGCCAGCCAAATCCGCATATTTAACTTCAATTTTTTTTAATTGTCAATAATATGCGGGATTTTCGTGTAGCCTTAGTTTTTGTGTGTCTTTAAAATAATTGTGGCTGAATTTAGCATGTACAACATTTATAGTTACTTGCACTATTCAAAAGTTTTCTAAATTTCAATTTAAAAATGTTCTCGTTGGTGTTCGATTAAAAAGACATGCATTTTTCTCTTTCTTGTTTTACGCATTTAATTAATGTTGCCTTCTTGTGTATGTATCGCATTCGCATATCGGATAAAAGTTGTAAATGATAGATAAAGTACGTTTCTCGTTTCGAATTCTTGCTTGAAGTAATAAAACGTAGGAAGATCCATTTATAAAGAAGCAAGCTCATATTACTATGCAGATATTGTGAAAACAAATAAATAGTATTGAACTTGGAAGTTCGAACCTACAAACATGTTTTAATAGTTCATTCAGAACTAATTCGGAATAACAATGATATGTTACGTAGGGCAACAAAATCTCTCTTAGAAAGCGCCAGAATGTGTCTCGAGAGGAACGGTGGCCATTTTGAACAATCTTTATAGTGAATTTAAACTAAATTAAAAACAAATATTGGCTTTTCTGAAATTGTAATTATTTAATTAATAATAATTTAACAGGTCCCTGACAGTACTCCTAACGGGCCACTGTCACCTGAACAAACACCTACACAGGATCGGCATTATAGACGATCCCACTTGCAGATTATGCTATGAAGAGGACGAATCCTCTCTTCACATAGTGTGCCAATGCCTCAGTCTCATGAGGCTGCGGCGCAAACATCTTGGGGCTGGAATACTGAAACCGGAAGATTTACAGCTCATCCCCTTAAACCAGCTGCTAGCCTTCGCTGTGGGCACTGGGCTTTTTGTGGACGAGCCTGGAGACTGCTTCTTTAGAATACCACCAGTCTTTTTAAAATTACAATCAATCAGTTTATGTTTCATTTCCAATTTTACACCAATACTAAGTTAAAGTAAATTGGCAAATTTATTTAACTATTTTTAATTTCCAAAAATGATGAACCTTGTTAGAAAAAGCCTGTAAATAATTTTGCTTACCCCTATACATATACGGAACTATCTATCACAAGTTGTCCAAGTATAACTGCTTCTGACTACTTCATAGAGCCGAGATATTAAGTTGATTCGTTTAAGTGAATAAGTATAAACCACCAAATGGGTATAAATTGGATTTTTTAAACATATCTCTTCCTAATATTTTATTTTTCGCTCTAGTATGCAATAGTTTACTCTTAGATATGAAATCATTCCTTGTAATACATACAGGGCAACAATGGCAACCGCGATTTCGAAAAAAATTTTCTATCTGACGGTTCTGATATATGATGGATACAATGAAGGTAATGGCGCTGTAAAGGTACTTCCAATTAACAGGAATTGATATCAACTTTTTTATTTTAAATAAAACATACTGTATATTTATAAGTATATCGATAGAATTGTTTTTCAGCAGTTCAGTGATATAGGTTTGTTCCTTTATTTTCAATAATTCTAGAGATATTGAACAATAATGATCTGTGATTGTTATCTAGCAGTTGACCAAAGCAAAAGAATGTGAGAAACATAAACTGTTTCCTAGGTTGTCAAATTTTGTTTGCTTCGTGTTAGTTCTGCGATGTTCGATTATGAGGCCCAAACGTATTTAAAAATATGGTTTCTCAATGACGAAACTCCCCATTACGTTCGAAAGGTTTGACATTTTTCAAACCAAATCTTTCCAGATACGTGGATAGCGCGCATGGGTTTTATTAATGGCCTACTCCTTCTCCGGCCCTGAATCCATTGGAGTTATTTGTTTGGGGACATTTACAATCTACAGTTTATACCGAATGAGTAAATAATTTGGAAGAATTAAGATTTCTTTAGAGCATCTTGTTAATATACATAACTGAAGGATTTGTATATAGACTTGGTTAATGCCAAGAAGAAAATTGTGGTCATTTTGAGCATATTTTCAAATAATACTATTTGTGTTTTTTATTTGTCTGTTTTTCATTATTTTCTTATCATGTTTACTAGGCAATAAATCAATTTACAAACCATTATTGTTGATTGTTCTGTTTAATATCTTTAGAATTATTCCAAATAAAGGCATCAAACTTTATATCACTGAACTCACAAAAACGAGTTCTATTGATCTATAAGTATATACGGTATTCCACTAAAAATAAAATGTTGATACCATTTTCGGCTACATCGAAAGTCTTATTAAACTGCCATTACCGTCATTGTATCCGTCATATATCGGAACCTTCATATAGAAAATATTGTCAAAATCGCAGTTGCCGTATTAGAGATATTTGCGTTGTTCCGTACCTTTGCCCATCCTGTATACTATTTCTTAGAAATAAACCTTTTTGTCAGAATGTAGATTTTATGTATTCTAAGAAATAATGTAATTTCGATGCGCTGTTGCATTGTTTTGGGTCTGGAAACACAGGCGAGGTTGTCGTTTTGTCGTTAATTTCACAGGAAAATATAACCTTCATTGGGGATCTACTTTTGTTCATGTAATTGTGCTGGAGGCTATTCCAAATTATAATGGCGGCGCTGAGTGAGAAAATTCATTAAAATTATTGGACTACTTGATTAATAACCAACATAGCAAAATCTACTTTAAAAAACTTTTTAGATGTTTTATATATTGTTTAAATTTCACTACAGCAGCCAGATGTTTAAAAAACTGTAATTTTTAAAATATTTACAAGGCGTCAGGAGACCTATATTATATTATTTTGTGACAATGCAATAATTTAAACCTATCCTATATATAAATGTGGCCCTAGAGCGCAAAAAATACATAAGAAAACGTATAAAATACTATTTATAGACTTTATACACCTTTAAAAATTCGTAAGTAACTTCAGAACGACTAACTAATTACATACGGTAAAAATGAAACTTGCTTTGTTTCAATCTACTGACACATCTACAAACACGGCAACGCCGCTTTAACCGAAGATTAATTTTGAGACTTGTTGTATGCGTTAGTGTCGCCGCCAATACATCACAAAGGGCATCAAAACTATATTTTCTTATAGATAACAAAATTAGGTTCAAAGCGAAAGAATTTATATCTAAAAGAGAAATAGTATACTTTCTCAGAGAGAAAAATTGATATCTGAAAGAGAAAACGGTACACCTAAGAAAGAAATATAACCGTATATTTAGCTTATTTTATATGTCACAGAGATTTTAGCTCGTTCTGCGATTCATAAAGAAGACTCACTCTATGTATTAAAGTTGAATGCCAATTTCTCGAAATAAAAATGCACTTACCTAATTATGCGAGAATCCACAAGTCTGTGTTCTAACTTAGCCAGTTTTTATCACCATGATTGGAGTCATCCTCATGTTTATCCGACCCTGAAAATTAACCAAAAATTAAGTCAAGAATATAATAAAAAAGATGACATTAAAGGAGGATCCGGCAAATATGTAAATAAAAGTGTGCTCTCAAAGCGACCACATTTTTTTATTATTCCGCTTGGTTGGACAACGAAGTCTACGAAACTGGAGACCTCGTATTCGGCAACAACATCAAAGGCACAGGAGTAAATATAATAAACAAAATCCAAAATATTTCCACTTCTAACTTCCTGAATGCGAGTTACGTGTGTCGTTGTAAAATAGAGTACAATGCACGTTTCTCACGAATTAATATACTGGGTTGCAAAGGATTTACGAAAACGCGGGCTGTCGCTGCTTTTCTTAGCTGAACACACCTGAGAAAATGCGATTCATTAAATTTTCAAGCCAGGCCTGGTGGTAATGCCACTCGTAAAACTGAAACATTACAAGGCCGCAAAATTCAGAAAGTGGTTTATAAAGGTTTGAATCAGCTAACCTCCATCTTAACCGCATTTAACAACCGCTTTTCGCAATTGTACCAGCATAGTAGATCGTTAAAATTCGTTCCCTATTCGTACAATAATCATGCAGCCCAATTTAGTGGAACTATTGAAAGTTATAGGGTTCAATGATTGCTCCTTGGTGATGTTACAATATTGCCACCGGGAGAAATGGCAAATTCGTAAATTGAAACTCACTAACAAGCACATGTGCTAAACTGTTTGATACAGTAAGTAAATGTGTTGATATTGTGTAACTTCAGGAAGTTATGCCGAGTCTCCCAAGTGTTCTTAAACTTTAATACAGCGAACAGTACGTTAACTAAGTTATTTTAGTCATGCACAAATGTGGAAGCTTCCAGAAGTATTCATACAAGTCCACTGACCCAAACTGATAGTCAAGATTTAAACTTCGGTCTTACTACCATCATAGCGTTAATTTTCAAATTCCTTTAGAACATTCGGTTGGAATGTCTAAAAGATATTATATATTTTAATTAAACATGGTTTCAAATTAAAGCGCATTTCGTTAAATCTTTAGATTTGAAATAATAATACTGTAAACATACAATGCGGTGGATATTTTACGGGATAGTGAGAATATAGAAATCAGATCAATGAATTCCATATTACCGCTTGAAAAAGGGACGTAATAAAAATGAGTGTCTCGGCGACTTCAATGTGTGTTTGAGCGAAGCGAAGCCAGTTCAATTCTGAGGTTGGGCAATATTAACCTTATGTGTAGCTGAAAGCAACCCTCTTTCCTTTTAGTTAGCAATGACCGAGATAATTTTTAAAATCCACTACTACAAAACTACGTAGTTGCTACACACAGCGACAAAATCAAGTAAGAAATCGTAAGCAGTTTAAACAGCAGAAGATAATAAAAATAAATCTTTAAAATACAACATTTGCCCCATGACTGTAGCCACTGAATTCCCGCGCTAACCCGGGGGGAGGAGGGCTTTATTCATTGATTTGTGAAAATGTTTCAGATTTTGTTAAAATTTGAAGAACCCGTACTGTTTTAGTTCTTTCGGAGTGTACAACCAGGGACTTTTGAGGCGCCTCGAGCGCTTAATTATTTAATTAAATAATTAATCCAAAGTAAAATTTTAAACATTAAAAATAATGTAGTGAAAAAGAAAATCTGAAAGTGTTTTGCAGCATTTGGTAAAATTGTCAAATTAGCACATAAAGAGCTGATTTCATGTACAGCAACTTTACAACCGTTACTGCTATGTAACGACTGCAAAATATTGCTTTGTTGTCGGAATTGCTTTGGGAATGGTTGGCCACAACGTTATTGTTACTTTAAGATTTAATTTTAAGTTTGGTAACTTCCCAAGGGTATTAATAGTTTCGACAACGTTATCGAAACTGTAAGATGTTATTTCACTCAAGTAAATCTCTTGGAATAAACTGGTAATCGTGACATTCCAAAACTACTTAAACTAATTGCTTAAAGTCGCCGGTTGCACAAAGTATTACTTACAATTTTCTGCAACGTTACCAAAACCGAAAAGGTGTTCTTCACGGCGCAAGTTCAATTTCAGTATTATTCCAATTCCACGGCTTTAAAATACCGAGGAATCTTTTTCTCGTTACATCTAAAATTGCTTTGCAGATTGCACCTAGTAAAAATGAGAAACGATGTTGTGTTTTATTCACTGTTTATTTAAAAAATCACTAGATTTCTGGCATTAATGTGAAATTAAGTACGAAATATTCACAAATACCTCGCGGTAAGAAAAGTACTACAAAAGTTTTATCACTGAAGTAAACTGACTTAAAGCTGATGCAACCTTATAGTCTTACTTCTTCATTGACAGCCTTTTTTCCCACTGTTGGGCATTGGCCTCTTCTCTGCCACATGATTCACCTCAACGCTAAGGTAAAAACACAGGAGACCTACAGTTTAACGTCGAATCCGAACGACAGAAATTCCAGAGAAAGTTTTTAGCATTAATATCCCACGGTTGCAAGCCCGATTGGGAAATTGTGTGTGGTGGGTTGCGAGCGCTCTACCAACTGAGCTACCACCACATTCCCCTATACCCTTACTACTACACTATAAACCAAATGCATGGGCAATAAAAGTCCAAACAACAAACGCATGTGTATCTGGTAAAAGTGGGTAAATCAAATTTGCTGGAAACATGAGGTAGATATGCTTTCACTCACTCTGCTACATGTACACGCAATTATAGCACAATAAAGGAAAGTGATAATACCAAGTGTCGCAACCTAAATATATAATGCTCTGCCTCTCTATCCTATCTAAGAATATTTAGAAATCAAATAATGGAATTGGCCAATTTAATCTTGCAGAAAATCAGCTATACTTCCAAATATCTTCATAAGAGGAGCAAGTCATACATTCTAGTAAAAACGGTCTAACTCGTTTAACAGTAGTTCGGGTACAACGTCTCGAATAGAACGAGTGTTTACGAAGTCAATTTGTAAATTAAAGAAGCATATTGTGTTGCATTTCCCATTGACAGCGACCGTTCTACCCAAATACAACGAGCAACAGTTGCCAACTACATCTAAAACAACTATTAAGGATTGAAATTTAAATACGGCACGAACGTTTCCGAGATGCTTGGCTGTATTTACCTCATACCAAGGTACATTTACAATTAAAACCTTGTAGTTTACTTCTATAAAGTTTATATTTAAAATTTAATACTCTAAAAGAACTATCTATGTAACATTTATTTAAAAAAATAAAATATCATAATTTTGAACATACTTTGCGGGTGAACATGTATTTTTTAACATAATATTGACAATAGTAAGGGTCCCAAAGCTCTCGCTGCAAATAAGTTTAGCTGTAATTTCACAGCAACAACTAGCAGTAAATTCGAACCCGCCATATGTTTCAGTAAAAGACCATTTCAGTTGTGCGTGCTAAACATCCAAACTAAAAAAAAGTGTAATTAGTAAATAATAGTTTCCAAATGATTTAATAATACTTTAAACACGCATTACTAGTTGTAGAGGCAAAATGATTACATTTATTAATCAAGAATTTAATTTCTTGTGTAATAACAAGAAATGATAAGAAAACCACATTCAAACATTTCAAACATAGTTATACATTTTTACACCAGAGAAATAAATTTTATATATATTATTATATTTATTGTTTGCGATGTCGTGGTATTAATCACAGTAATATCCAGTTATAAGGTGATAGCCGCTGACGTTTCCAGCACATGTCTGGAACGTAAAATTAAAAATTGGAAAACATGAAAATTCCTGAAGTGTGCAATCCTTCACCACATTGATACCTTGAACTATCTGCTACGCAGCCCTACAAATTTACTACAAGTGTCAAAACACCTCAAAATTTTAACGACAGTTGAAGGAATGTGCCGCCGAGTTATGCTATTAGATCGACATTAACTGATCAAAGATAATACTTAAAATTATTTACTCCAGGTATTCAGTATTCACCAATATTAACAAAAACATATTTTTACATTTTTTCAACTACACCATACAGGAAATGAAACCAAGCCTTTTCTCGTAGCAATTTCAGACTGCAAACATTAACCTATTTGTTATAATATCTGATTATCACATATAGAAGTATAAATTTTGGAAACGCTCTTACCACCACGATATTTAGAGCACCTATATACGTATTTACGCACCTAAGCTGCCAACTTCAGTAGTCAACAATTTAAGTCCCATGGACTTCAATTGTTGACTTGGAAAAGGACTTATCTCCAGAGGTATTCCTTAGCCAGGTTACTTTAGTTAGTCTAACTGAAAATGGCAGTTTAGTTGCCAAAATACGTATTTAAATGCTTCAAATATCGTGTTGGTAAGGGGTTTTCCAAACTTTATACCACCGTCTCCAGTGAAACATATAGTAGTGTCACTTCATTTTTAATTATTTTAATAATTGAATTAAAGGAGACAAATAACATCCTAAAAGCATAATGACTGTAACTGATAACAGTTGATACAAACCAAATTGTAAACGCAAAATGGTTCTTATTTCTATGTGGGAATACAGTAACGGTACAATTCTGTTTTCCCACTATGTGATTTTAGCTAGATGAGTTTTGTTTCATTTGCGATTTTTCGATAATATCGCACTAATTTGAACTGGCTTACCAAATTAACAGCATTGCATTATATATTTTAGGGGAATTCCTCAACTAAACAAATTTATAAAAATAAGACAGTACAGAGGACAATGTTCCAAACAATGGTTAACAGTAAAAGTTTAAATTTTTAAATACCTAATTTTTATTCTCAGTTTAAAATATTAAATATCGTTGGCAAAGCCATAAAATATTTAAGATAGCTCCTACAAACCGCTTATTACAATCGGTACATAAATATTTTTTTTAATTCTGCACCTAACGGAGATATAAAGCTTATTCATCTTAGCAGACTCACGCTGTGCAGTATCTTATGTGTTGGATATATCTTTAGAAATGTATCGACATGTTGCACGAGTCTCGTTGCAATAGAAACTGTCCAAATACGAACACATGAAAACAGTTTTCTTAATATGTATAACAAATGTAAATGTAAACTCAGAAAACAATTCAAGAAAATACATTTCGCAGTCTTCTATTGGGTAGCTATGAACCCTGTGTTCCTGTTCTGATAAATATATGATTGAGACTATTGACAGTATAACATCGAAAAAGCAATCTTAGGATTTAAACGTGCGTACATGAGTTTACCATATTCGTTGGTATTGGCAATGGGTAATTTCTGGAAATTTCCCTCGGGTGATTCCCACTCGGAATGTAATTTCTACTAAATTAATGACTGGCTGGTTGACGTCATAAACATACAACATTTCCATTGATTAATTTTTGATAAATTACAAGTGCATACGATTATCAAGAATATCGCGTTTTACTAGTTGGAACGCTATTTATTAGTTAGTCAAATGCACGGTTTACAGAACTGTACTTTTACTAGTGGTCTTTCGTCTTTTACACAGAACCCTAAACCCAAACTATTATTTTGATATTTAGGGCTTCTATTTATATTTGCATGCTATTAAGGGTTTTTATTTGTTTTAGCATTATGGTGCAGGTACTCCGCATATGTGCTGTATTCATGATCTAAAATTAATTAACACGGGAACAGTTTTATTACAGACCTAAAATTAATTTTATGTTGATGATCTCATAATATAATATTTGAATTTAATAAAATAGAAAGTGTATTCCTACCTAGCCTATCATTTTATTAATCTAAAACGCAACGCCACGTTTTATTTTTTAAACATTAAAAGTATGGAAAGCGTAAGAACATAAAAGACGAAGAAGAACCACCTATGCCCTGGTACAATAATTTCTAAAAATGGCTGTGCTAACATGGATACAAATTCTTTTGTTGTGTTTAATTTATTACCAATCAGAATATGTCACATTCTATGGGCTAATTTTAGGTAAGTATGCATTTGAGCTGAAGACTTTATTGGAGAGGACTCCCATCGGCGTCCTTCCATGTTTAATTCGTCAGATCCTTTGGCCATTTCATCTAAAGTCGCCCGTTGGATAATGGTCAGTGGTTCCAAAGTTTCGTTTGGGTGACTTTCCAGGGTGTTTTGATGTTTTACAGCGTACTCTTTAATGACATCTTTCACATATGGGATCTTTAGGTCGGCATGTATGATGAGATTTGTCACATACCATGGTGCATTTGTCATATTTCGTAGGGTCTTCGACTGGAAGCGTTGTATAATGTCAAGATTGGAATTTCTGGCACATCCCCATAGCTGGCACCCATATGTCCAGATTGGGCGGAGTATGGTTTTATAAAGTAGAGTTTTGTTCTCTAGCGTTAAGGGAGATTTTCTTGCAATAAGCCAATATAATATTTCTTATCTTAATATCCATTTCTTTACGCTTCTTGCTAATATGCGTTTTCCAAGTTAAACGCCTGTCGAGATGGAGGTGGATACAAATAGCAAAACCGTAAACGTTGTAAGAAATTATAGAAGGCCTATATCCAAAAATTGGTTTAAAATGAGTTAAACCAAAAAAGAAGAACTGACAATCGTTTTCAGTCACGAACGATGTTACGTTTTGTGTTTCTAAAGTCAGTCTTCGTCTGGTTCAAGGTGTGGGGTCTTACGATGTCGTACAACAACCTAACGCCTTTCGTAAACCTGTCCCTTCTTTCTGTCAAATGGCTTGGTATAATGGTAAACCCAGATTTCGTCTCCTCTTACCAAACCCTCCAAAACGTTGCCTAAAAGTTTCGCCGCCGTCTTTATTCTGTGCCCATTGTGTTGGATCAAAATTGTTCATACCCACCTCGCAAACATTTCTCGATTGCTCTGTGCATATACGATCTAATGGACATAGCTTTTTAGAATGCCAGTCATTAGCTGAATATGTCGTGGTTTTAACCGATGAATTGGTCATATCAAACACAAATTTGTTATCGAATCATAACGCCTTCATCATTAGTTCTCACTAATTCTTAAAGAATTGCAATGGATCTTCCATAGTTTACATACAAAATGCGCAAGACCCAGTGTAACTTAAGTTAGAGTGTGTTGAGATCGAAACTGACATTTTGCGACTACCACTGCGCACGTAATTCTGAAATTCAGATAGCGATAGTTACATAGGTAGTAGCGATGCGCATCTCGATCTCCTGCAAATTTCAACTTGATCCATGCAAGCGACGTACTCCTAAAACGTACCTTGGCAAACGTACATCCCTCGTACGTAAACAATTATACAAACTATTTTTCAGAAGTATATAGTTAACGTATACCTCATAAAAGAAACAAATTCTGCAATTCTATGCGGGCACCAGTGGGTTGAGTACGCTATAGGTCATTAACACTTAGTATTCTTACCGGTAATAAACGAAACATAATGTAAACCAAACTCCAACAAAAAAACTAAACCTAATTTTCCTAAAACATTTTGCAATAATTGGTAATTACTTAAAAGCACTCCATGCTCATACACCAACTTCTTTAGAACTAACGATTTCTATGCATAATAGAACAATTTAGCAAATTTCCCTTCCTCTAATCCCAACCTGACACAGTGAACTAAACCATGAAGTAATCTCGTCACGTTTTAGCGATGGCTGTTGTAGTGCTGCAATTTCCAAAATTGCCTCATTGATTTGATCGGTTGTCCGACTTCAGTGCAGCGAGAGCTTTAAGTGCCAAGTTCCAAAAACTCGTATTATCTTCTCGTATTAGTACATGACACGTACATGTACGTAAAAACAGAATGTTGTGCTTATGATCGCAGGGAAAACTTTTCGAACATCAAGTTCAGAATGTGAATGTTTTATAAGCGGGGCTTTCGGCAAGAGCAGGTTTAAGTTTAATTTTTTGGAGCAAAAATGGGTGGAATGTTTTTACTTTTATTGGAACATTTTAGCTTTTTATTTTATCCAAGTTGTTGTGTGGTTTTATGGTTATTACCTAACTTTGAGCGCCTTACTAGAATAAATAATAATAACTTTAGGATAAATTATGAACTGTCACAAGAAAATCGTTCCATATTTCTTTCATTTATTACAATATTTTTTATGTTGGCATTAAATACTTATAACGCTATAATAAAATTTTCCAAATATAATGAGAAGAAAATGTACAAGAAAACAACTTCTATAGCTCAATATTGTCGTTAAACAGTGTAGTTTTAAATATTTAACGCTGTTCAATCAAACCTCTATTGATCATCATCGTCATTAATTAATCCTTTATACACTACTTGTTCAGTACCACCCTATCGCTGTAAAATGAACATGCCTATCGCACAAACCAAAATGATTTGTACATGTTTTATTATGATTTACCAAAGAAATAATTAATTACCTTCTATATGCAAAAATATTCCACTTTATAAGTTTAAGTTTATACTTATTTAATTATCACTCTGCTTTAGTTTTGAAAATTTGTGAAGCCAGTATTTCTAAATCCTTGCAACTTTATTACTAATTCATACCTGCAGTCTTTAATATTAATATTACAATGTAACTACATATGTATTACAAACGTCTAGAAACCCAACAAATGATATATTTATATCAAGAGAACCAAAGAAAGCTGATCCCCAGCGGGCTGTGGAATGAAGAGTCACGTCTTTGCTAGACTAAAGGAATGTTTATAATGTCAATTTCAGGTTAGGTTGTGTTAGCTGTCAATTTTCGATATGTAATAATTTCATTGGGATGCCTCTCTCGGAATTCCACAAAACTAGAAGGAATCGAATAGGTCCATTCTCCGTCAACTTGAAAGCCGTTCCGAAATAAGATTCAACAATGAATGCTCTTTGAAATGTATTAAAAATCATTTTAACAATCTGTCAGATTCGTATCAAAAAAAAGATAA
>JABXWE010027469.1:0-46057 GCA_014611495.1 Limonius californicus | reverse complement strand
AGATGCAAGCTGCAATGTCTTGCGAAACGTTAGTGTGTATGGGTTCACAAACAGCTAACAGGCATAAGCCGATTAAGTATTATTGTCCTGGCAAACAAAATACATCAAGATCAAATCCTTGTCCGCCCCAAGGTTTGATTAATATCAGCAGACGGCCCTGTTTAGGCAGGCAGGGCCTACGAACAAATATGGCTCAAACTTCTAGAGCAAATGCTTGTACAGTCAGACAAGCTACAGGTCGGTCCTTACCTGATAATGCTGGGTGTAGTTCCCAAATGACGACGCGGTCTAAGCCGAAAGTAAATTGTAATATTGACGGATTCAATAATCTCAGTTGTTGTGATACACGTATGTTGGGTTGCTTCAACCAATTTTCGGGCGGACAACGTAGCTAGCCCACCTTGTATATGCAATTTCTTAAGCTGTCTTAAAGTATGAATTTAGTTATTCTTTGAAAACGGGCTGCAAACACTGAATAACAACTGGGGTAGTGGGATAATGAAGTTCGACATAAGATATAGCCAAGAAATTGAACTCCATCAGCAATTGCAAGCAGTCAGAGCTAGAAGTCTGTGTGGGTTGTGAAACAACTAATTTACGCTAATGTTAAAAAAACATTTAAACAGTTATACTCACTCTACTACAATCATCACAGGATTAAGGACTTCACCTAGTATACCATCCAAAAAGTAATAGATATCACACCATTGTTAGGATAAGAAGATATATTTATGCAAGCGTTCCTTATGTATTGAAACTAATTAGAAATTGGCTACTGGAGAAAGACTTTGTTTTACATAATTGGGTACAAATAGCAAAATTACTTTTAGGTAAACTTAAGTAGGTAAGTGAAAACCGAGATCAGATCAATATGTAAACTAATGTCCAAAGCCACAACGTCAAAGAGCTTTGTAGCCGACAGTTCTCTCTCACGCTTTTTTTAACGCTCTGGAATAGTGAAACCAGCACATAACGAATTTATGCATCTATTAAAATTAATTACTATCGTAAACTACTAGTTCGATGTAATACATTCCCATCTATCTAGCGATAGGATACCCACGAAATATAGATATGGAAAATCAGTCATAAAATGCCTGTAGGTTGAATAGCTGAATCAATATACGATTGACCAGTAAAAAACTTAGTTAGTAATCCCAGAAAAGTACGTTATTGTCAATAGAATCTTTATTATAATTCTATAATTACCTGAAAAAAATTAATACACATTATCTTGCGACATGAAGCAAAATGACTTTGCAAGTATCATTGCACTCGTTTAACTCATGGATTTTTATACGATCACCACAATAAAATGGATGATTTAAATAGGTTTTTTAAAGAATGAACCTGATCAACAATACATATCGATTTACATAGTCTTGTTGTTAACAGAGTAACTTATCATAATATTAGACAATTCAAACGCTTTGTACATATTATTAATCATTAGTATAATCAATTAATACATCTTGCTGTAGTTTTTTCTTCAGTCTTATGTGAACATTTCTCTGCCCCAGTTGGTGATATAAGGCACTTAAAACACTTTGTTTTGGAACACTGAATTTTTCTCATATTGGTAGCTGGTTTATATAGGTTAAGAATTATTATTTTGGGTCAAATGGATAGGATTCAGATTAGCTAATACTAATACGGTAAACGAATGCAAATGTGAAATATATGCTGGGGGAAAAGTATCAATAGCAAAGTATTAATAAAACTAGGATGACTATTGGATATATACCTACAAAAAACATGTTAACAGTGAAAGACGAAAAAATTATAGATATGGTTTCATCTAATTCGTTTAATAACAACTGGTACTCCGGTATTGCAAAACTGTTAGCAAAGAAGAGAACAGGCTTATCTCGTAGGATATCTCGCTAGTTAATAGGAAGAGTATTAAAATCAAACCGCCCGCTTAAAACAGTTCACTTACCAAATTCAAAATATGCAAAGTCGTACTTTACGTTTAGGATAAGTCTTACTAATTCCTTTGGAAAATGAGTACAAACAACAAATCACATAGAAAATTGTTTAATAAATAATTCGGGAAAGATAAGTAGCAAGAAAAACTATCGACAATTACTTTTATAAGCAAATTATTGTTTTCAGAAAAAGCATAAGGAAAGAAGCAAAATTACAAACGTTAAAAAAGGCTAAGAAAAAAAATAGAAAGAAAAATTTGTAACATAAATATGATATATGTTTTAGTGTAGATTAAAAATGTACAATACTGTTAACTAGTTCTGCAAGATAGCAAGTTTGTGCTTTAGCATGTATTCATGTTTAATTCTTTTAAAAACATTAGAAGACATAGAAGCGGCAGTCGAAAAGTTAAGACCGTCATACAAAAAGCAGCGTGGGAAACCACACCAACAGCAAAACCTCACTCAAAGAAGCACTATTACCCACTAGCAATTCATCATCATCATCATCATCATCATCATCATCTGACATGGAGCTGACTCGACGGTCGATCCTGGATACGCCAGGCCCACCCCATGCCAGTAGGTGGGTAGGAATTTACGGGATAGAGTGGGATCGGGTGGGGCATTGCAGAACGTTAGCATGTCTGCAATGTATACCGCAAGACACCGCTGCTGCAACACCGGGTAGTTAGTAAACTACGCATCAATGGGTGTTGAATACGTAGCCGAAACCGTAATACCATTATGCGTTTGAGCCTAATAAACTTTGATTCCAAAGTTTCACATTGTTCTTATTTCATATCGATCTATTGCTCTAAGGTTACTGATTGCACATCTCTTAGTTTCCTAATGACTTAGAACCTACTTAATATTTACTCCCAAACTTAATTAAACTGCCCGTGATGCGATTATGCATTTGGCCCCAATAAACTTTGGTACCAAAGTTTCACATTGTTCATATTTCACATCTACTTAGTTATTGTTCTAAGGTTACTGATTGCACATCTCTTAGTTTCCTACTAACTAACAACCTACTTGTTATTTACTCCCAAACTTATATAAACTGTCCGTTATGCGATTATGCATTTGACCCTAACAACTTTGGTATCAAAGTTTCACTTTGTTCATATTTCACATCTAGCTATTGTTCTAAGGTTACTGATTGCAAATCTCTTAGTTTGCTACTAACTAACAACCTACTTAATATTTACTCCCAAACTTATTTACACTGTCCGTTATGCGATTATGCCTTTGAACCTAATAGCTTTGGTATCAAGTTTTACATTGTTCGTGTTTCTTATCTATCTACTGTTTTAAGGTAACAGATTGCTCTTATCTTTGTTTCCTAATGACTAATTAATTACTGAATAATTACCGCACTGATTACAACTGGTTTACGACTTAGTTGGAAGCTCAATTCTGGATTGTACTTCCTTCTTCTCCCTAACCTTCCTCTCTGCAGTTGACCGCTCGACATCCATTGTTTCCTTTCCCCCGGTACCTGTTGCGTTTCTTCTCCTTGGTTGTCCCCTTCCTCACTCCCTGTCTTCTTCCTCTTCTCCGTTAGCCTGTTCTTCTTCATTAAATTCTTGATCGGATTCTTCCATTAGTGCGTAGAGTCTTCTTGCATCTCTTCGGATATCCTCTTTTCTGCGTGCCCATTCCTCCCATGTCTGTTTAGGTATGCCGGTGTTTTAGATGTCCCTCTCCAATGATGTATTCCACGTATAGCATGGTCTTCCGATCTTCTTTTCTTCTGTTTGCATGATATGCGCTTGCTGTAGAGGGTGGTTGGCAAGTCTTCTTAGGATATGTGCCCAGTATTTGATTCTTGATGTGAGCCGTTTCGTTATTGTTTTCCCTTCTAGAATTTCCTGTGCCGTCGACATGTTTTCTTCCCCTGTGGTTAGTTGAAATAGTTTGAGTATTTTCTTTTCCATCCTTCGAAGGGCCATTCTGTTGGCTTTCGTGATTGCGGTGGTTTTCAATCCGTGTAGAGCAGTTGTGACTATAATGGAGTTGTATATTATCTTCTTTATTCTGTTTGGAAGTTTGTGTTGGAGGAGCGGGAGAATCATGTGTGTGGCTTGGTGTGCTTTGGTTATTCTCTGATTTACTGTCTCCGGTCTTGCTAATGAGTCTGGAAGGTTTACCCCTAAGTGATTGATCATCAACCAAAGGGCGGGTACCTTATAGTACTCTTGGGCCCAAAATAATATTTATTTATTTGCTTATTTTTAGGAATGGACAAATTTCCATTAAGAAAAAGCAACATAAAGATTTTACAGATGAGTATGAGAAAAGTTTAAATCAAGATGACTGCTTGAGTGAAAACAGGGAAACTTCAAGTGGAGAAGTAACTGCTCCATCTTCACAATCTTCAAACCACGCTGTTCCAAGAAGAAGGTGCGCCTATATTTAGACAGTTTTTTAAATTTGGGATTCACATTGTGTGGGGGTAAGGACTTCCCAAAACCGAAATGATGAGTCAACAGATATAGCCAATATAGCCCAGCTTCTTGTTTTCATTCCATTTATCCACAATGAAAAAAGAGTGAATGAATTTTTGTGTTGTAAGGCGCTGGAGAAAAACTACTACAGGCCGAGATATATTTAATACTGTAAATTGCTATCTAGAGATGCATGAGTTAAAGTGGGGAACATATATTGGAATTTGTACAGATGGTGCGACCTCCTTGTTTGGTTCGATAAAGGGGTTTATTGCCTTGGTTAAAGAACGTAACATCAATATTATAACAACACATTATTTTATTCACCGTGAAGTCCTTATAGGAAAAACCCTAAACAGCGACTTAAAATCTGTACTGGTTGTAGTAGTAAAAATGATTAACTTCGTAAAAAGCAGACCACTTAAATCACGCCTAATTGCGGCTTTGTGTGAAGGGGTTAGGGCAAAATACGTTAATCTGCTACTACACCCAGAATCCAGATGGCTATCACGTGGAAGAGTGTTAACACGTGTAATTCAATTGAGACATGAAATGAATTTATTTTTTAATACGGAAGATAAAGAAGAATTTTGTTGCCTGCTTGCTAGTCGTGATTGGTGCAGCAAATTAGCATACTTGGTAGACATATATGAAATATTGAATACGGTACATACAAGTATGCAAGCAAGGAAGGAAATATTCTGGCTTCAACTGACAGAATAAAGAGTTTGCAAAATAGATTAAATGTATGGTTAAGAGAAGTAAAAGAAGGGAATGTAATCACGTTTAAACATTTTTTTACTATGACAAATGTGAAAATAATACCTCTTATATCGGAACATATACAAATCTTACTCAATAATATAAGTCACTACTCCTTCTTTACGTTTGAGGATTACGATTCGATAAGAAATCCATTCATTGTGGATGTAATGAAGTAAAGATAAATCTTGAAGAGCAAGAAGCGCTAATTGATTTAAAGAATGACGGCAATTTAAAAGTGAAGTATAAGGAATTGAATATTAATGAATTTTGGATACACACAAACCAGAGCGTCCTCAATTAGTTAAAAGAGCTCTTACAATATTATTGCTAATTTCGACTTCATATTTGTGTGAATTTGGATTTTCGGCTCTTACATCCATCAAAAATAATAAAAGAGAACGTTTGCAAACAATCGAAGAAGAAATGAGAGTGTGTCTCTCCAATATTCCGCCCAGAGTTAAAAAATGTGTGCATCACGCCAAGCTCGGATCTCGCTTTAATTAAAATTGTATTATTTACGTATTTACGCATCTTTGTGTAATTTGATATATTTGATAATAAAACTAGATTTAAAAAACATTAGCGAGACTATTATTTTACGTGTAGGTATTTCGACAAAAATCCATGGGCTTAAATTTTGATTTTGAACACGTAGAAACGCTTTTTTGCATTAAAATGTTACTTCAAACTGTCAATTTTTAAAAATTTTTCCTTCCCCGTAGAGAGAGTCCCCTCCCCGGACCCCGCCGCGCGTAATATTCGTTTTCGCAAAATATGCATAGGGCCCATTAGCCCCCATTAGTATTGGCAATTTCCAGCATCTATGTGAATCACACACAAGTAATAATATTGCCAATGTTTACATTGATTTTAATAATAAACCTGCAATACGCTGGAATACTCACAATTATATTTAAAATTGATATTAAAATGAAGATATTTTAATAGAAATACCACAGTTTTCAATATTCCTACTTCTTATTTGCATAATCTATAATTGTGGATACACTCATAAAATCATGGTATTGCTGTCTGATTTACAATGAAATGCTGTAGATGTACACGCAATGCATTACAAAAGTCAAATTTTTACCATCTGGCATGTGTTCAAAATTAGCCCTAGTCGCCCTATTATCCTCGATTGAGATTTATGGGCGTATTCCCAGAATTCGCTTTCTAGTTGAGACGCCGTTCTTGTCGGCCACTTTATTGGTCAAAGGTTCCTACCTGCTCTCCCGTCCCGTGAAGCCCTTGTGCTAAACTTTCATGCGCTCTCATACATTTGTTATAGTATCTCCCGTTAGATTTAATTATATCTACATTAGATCCGACTAGACTACAATACTTTCACTTATCTTTCTCTACATCCTCCCTCGTTCTTGCTGTCTTTTCCGCTGGTTGATCGCTCCGCCGATTAAACAGTTGATCGCGGCACGCTTGATTGTTTTTATAATATGCACTCTCACTTCAATTGGCGATTTCCTCCACGAAATAATCTAAACAAATCGCGGGAAAGTGCCCTACAGATCCGCTAAATAACTTTAATAGATTAATTAGATTTAATAAACTTATTTGCAGGTATTTAGCGGAGCTCTGCTAGACGTGACCACCTACTCGAACTCCCGAACGGATCAAGCACTATTACCCACTAGCAATTATGAACAAAATCACCGAAAAACGAATACTAAGAAGACAAAGGCAAAATAGGCGATACCCAGCGAAAAAGCAAGCATACAACATATCAGCTAGGGAACTAAAACAGATAATTAGAGAATACAAAGATAAATCATTCAATGACTACTTAGAAGGACTAACAGCATCCGAAAGCACTGAATACTCTTTATGGAAGGCCATTAAGCATCTCAAGCAGCCGCAGAGGATAGTGCCGCCAATCCGAATAGAGGATGGGTCTTGGGCCACAAGTGACAAGGAAAAACCCGAAGCCTTTGCGTAACATTTTAAGAATGTCTTCATCCCACTGCCGGGAGATCAGGCAACACACCGAGCAAGAAGTCGATATAACTACTTGATACAAGCAGAAAATTCCCAGCGCAGTGGAAAGATGCCAAAATAAACTTGATACATAAGCCTGGAAAACCTCCTATTGAAGCTAACTAGTATTGTCCCATAAGCCTCCTTCCCATCACCGCGAAACTGCTCGAAAAGACTGACGCCGATTCTAACCAAAACGAACTGATACCTGATTAGCAGTTTAGATTCAGGAAAGAACATTCCACTGTGCGTCAGGTACATAGTAATTGACATTATAAATAACACCTTTAAAGAAAAAGAACACTGCGCTGCCGCCTTCATAGATGCAAGTAAAGCATTTGATAAAGTTTAGCACAAAGGACTGTTATACATGCTAAGACAGTGTCTCCCTGAACATTACTATTTGATACTAAAATCCTATCTTCATGAAAGGTACTTCTTAGTTAAGCACGAAGAGGAACTCACTAACCTATATCCAACTGAATCTGGGGTATCGCAAGGGAGCGTCCTTCGGCCAATACTTTACCTCCTATATACTGCAGATTTGCCTACTAACGAGGAAGTCACAACAGCCCCATTTGCAGATTATACGGCTATCCTGGCTAAAGACCAAGAACCAGTGATAGCGTCGCGGAAACTTCAAAGACATATTGATTCCATTCATAACTGGTGCAAAAAAAAATGGCACAAAAAAATAAACGTGAATAAGACTGTACAAGTTACTTTTACCAAATGTAGAGGTATTTGCCCAACAATCACATTACATGGAGCTCTAATACAACAACTGATAGTATTACTTACCTAGGTACGCATCTAGACAAGGGCCTAACGCGGAGAACCCACGTACGGGAAAAAACGGAAATAGTTCAACCTCAAATTTAGTAAACACTACTGGCTGCTAAGAAGAAACTCTCCTCTTTTACTGACAACAAACTGCTCTTTTATAAAGTAATACTTAAACCGGTATGGCATCCAGTTATGGGGAATTGCATCAGCCTCGAAAGATTCCAAGCTAAGATGCTCCGTACAATCACTAACGCACCGTATTACATCACTAACGTGGACATTCAAAGTGACCTCAACATAAGTTCAGTGAAAAATGTAATAGTGAAAATTAGTGAAAAGTAAACTAATAAATTACAACACCACCCAAATGTGCTAGCACTCAATCTACTGGACAATAACAACCAGAACCGTGGACTTAAAAGACAATACACATTAGACCTACACTTTAGATTTACTTAGTAGCTAATCAATTAATCTCAATCCTAATCTTGCCGTATGTATGAGCGTTCATATTTGGGAAGTGTGAGTACGTTCATATACCCGTGTAGGTATGTATATAGCATATATACATATGATATAATACTGTAATACTTCTACTACCTAGACTAAAATGTAACTAAAATAATTGTAATAAGTTAAAGCTGAAGAGATGTCAATGGGCGGCTACTTCTCTTGCCACTAACCTTTTTTTTATTGTACATTAATTAGCAATCAGAATAAATTATTCTATATGCTAATGTGCTAACATAGGACCTTAAGTATGAAAATCCTTATATGTCAGGATGAGGCCTCTTCCAGTGAGGAGTCCTCTTCTTTTTTCATCTGATGTCGTTTGGCCAGTGGCGTTTCAATCTTCCGTTGCCTTGGGGATGTAAAAGTGGGCGTATAAGGGGATTGCTGTGTGTTGTAAGTCTGTCATGATGTTTGTTGCTTCTTTCTTGTATGACGTCGGTGATGTATGGAATGCGAAGGTCGTCATGTAACGTTCGGTTGGACACATACCAGGGAGCGTTTGTCAGTTCACGTAGGATTTTAGATTGGGATCTTTGGAGGATGGAAATATTCGATTTGCTGGCACAACCCCATAATTCGATGCCGTACGTCCATATCGGTATTATTATCACTTTATATAGTAGAATTTTGTCTTCCAGTGGTAGGTGCGATCTTCTTCGAGTAGCCAGCATAACTCCTTGAATCTCAGGTCTATCTGCTTTCTCTTCTTTGTTATGTGTTCCCTCCAGTTAAGTTTTTCGTCTAGGTGTAGCCCTAGATATCGTACTGCAGACGATTGTGTGATGAAGGCGTCGTTGATGGTGACTGGAGGACATCGACCTTTTCTCAGGGTAAAAGTTACTTGTGCTGATTTTGATTCATTGATTTTAATTTTCCATTTGTTGGTCCAGTTTTGTATTATATTCAGATGGTCTTGTAGGTAGGAAGTTGCAGTTACAGGATTTTCGTGGCTTGCAAGGATAGCTGTATCGTCAGCGAAGTTGCCGATTATAGTATTAGTTGTAGTAGGAAGATCTGCTGTATATAGTAAGTAAAGCAGAGGGCCCAATACGCTACTTTGCGGTACTCCAGACTTTATTGTGAATGAGTCAGAGACTTCACCATTTACTTTGGTTCTAAACTGACGATCGCTTAGATAAGATTTGAGTAGGTAGAAGTGAGAAGGGAGAAAGCGCTTGATTTTATAGAGAAGACCATCGTGCCAAACCTTGTCAAAAGCTTGACCTATATCCAGAAAAGCCGATGTACAATATTTTTTGCTTTCCAAGGATTTATTAATTTCATGAACGACACGGTGATATTGCTGGGTCGTTGAGTGGTGAAGCCGGAATCCGAATTGGTGATCCGGGATTTCGTCCAAAAGTGAGCTCATTCTGCTAAGTAGTAGTTTTTCCAGTAGTTTGGCGATGGTTGGTAATAAACTTATGGGTCTATAAGAAGATACATGATTTGGATTTTTGCCGGGTTTGGGGATCATATTTACCTCCGCTATCTTTAGCGGATTTGGTCAGTACTGAAGTCTTAAAACGGCATTGAAGATATATGTTATCATTACAATGCCTTTTTTTGGGAGCTCTTTCAACATTTTTGATGTAATTTGGTCAGGACCTGGTGATTTTCTATTGTTTAACCGGGTTATTTCTTCTTTGATTTCTTTAGGAGTAATTGGTTTTATAGGTTCTGTAGGAAGCAGACTGTCGTTCAGAAAGTCGGATATTTCTTGGTTTGGTGCGTCATCGTGTGGTGTAAACACCTCAGTGAGATGTCTGGCAAAAAGATCCGCCTTTTCTTTGTTGCTTCTTGCCCATGGCCCAGGTGTGGGGTCTTGTTTGCGAATTGGGGGGTTTGCCTGTAATGGTTTAAGTGCTGCTTTTACCGGTCGCCATATTGAATTGTCGTATCGATTGAGGTTCGAGATGTAATCTTCAAATGACCTGTGTTGTGCTTCCTTTAGTTTGGTCTTGAGTTTCTTGGTTATTTGGTTATATGCTGTTTTATCTGCTGGAGCATGACTGCGATGCCATCTTGCTCTGGCTTTTCTTTTTTCCGCTATTAGCTTTCTGATTTCCAGTGGGATATTTGTACTTTTGTCTTGGGCTTTCAAGGGCGGGGTAGCTTGGTGGACTGCTTGTAGAAGTATTGTAATTAGGTTATTGGTAGCATCTTCTAGCTCAACAGGATCTTTGAGTCTTACTTTTAAGTTTATGCTTTCGTTGATTACATTTTTGTATTCTTCCCAGTCAGTTTTTGAATTGTGTTTCCTAGATACCTTCTTGATGTTTATTATAGTTAAACTGATTGTAGCTATTATTGGTGAATGATCCGATGATAGGTCAAGGTTAGGTACTACGTCCATATAGGAGTTTGAAATGCCATTGGTGACAAAAAAGTCCAGCAGATCTGGTGTTTTTCCGGGATCAGTGGGCCAGTAAGTTGGAGTGCCTGTTGATAGAAAACTGTATTTTTTTCATGTAGTACCTTGGCAAATTCTCTGCCTTTCGTAGTAGTAAGCCGGGATCCCCAGAGAGTGTTTTTACTGTTGTAGTCGCCCCCAGCAATAAATTTGGGGCCAAGAGTTTGGAAGAATTCTTCGAAGTTTTCTTTTTTTAGGTTGTGGCGAGGTGGACAGTAAACAGCAGATAAGGTTATATCATAGGGTAATGCTTTAACCTTTATTGATGTGGATTGTAGATAGTTCTTTTTGTATCCCAGTAGTTCATAATGGTCTATGGTACATTTTATTAATATTGCACTTCCTGCGTGGGCGGTATTATCTGGGTGATTAGTGTGAAAGAATTTATATCCTGGTATTTTAAAGTAGGACATGTTAGTAAGGTGAGTTTCGCTGATTAATAGGATGTCGATGAGGTTGTGCTGGAGAAAAGTTTTTATTTCTTCTTTGTGTTGGATTATACCATTGGCATTCCATAATGCTATTCGAAGGGATTTAGCCATTATTTTTGTCCTACTAACATGGTTAGCATATTTAGGACCATACTATTCTGCTGAATAAGTTGATTAAACATACTTTTGAAATCATCTAGAAATTTGTTGAGCAGTTTGCTGGGGTTATCTTCAGTTTTGTCATTCTGTATTTGTAGTGTATTGTTCACGTTGTTGTTGGCTGTTTTGGTGTAGTTATATCTTTGGAGTGGAATATTTGATGTGGGTGCTAGTATCTGGTGGTTATAATTTGATACTGCTGGAACAGGTTGGAGATTGGGATTGTTTTTAGTGATTGAGTTGTTTTTGTATAATCGATGATAGTATTCGCAACCTCTGTAATTCGCAGGATGCGGACCTCCACACAATGCGCATGTGGCTGGGGTGTCTTTACTTTTTTTGCAACTTGCGGTGCTGTGCATTTTGCCACATTTTACACACATAAAGGGTCTGTTGCAATATTTCTTAGTATGTCCGTACAGTTGACATCTTGTGCATTGTATTGCGTTGTTCTGTTTTCTGGGAGGTTCGATTTGCACTACGCAATGTAGTAGTGTGCGGATATCATAAATGTCTTTGTTATTGTCAGCTGGTTCTAGATCTACAAAGAACATATTCAATGGTGTCTTATCCTTTCTACTTAGTGCATTGACAATATTTCTAACATTATGTCCTTGGGTTTTAAGTTCATCTATGATTTCTTGGGTGTTCATTGAATGATGTAAGTATTTTATAACTACTCTGAGAGCCCTTTCCTCTTTAGGTTGGTACGTGTGGTGGATGATATTATTCTCTTTCATGAACTTAGATAGTTTTCTGTAGGTGTCTGGGGAATTACAATTTATTTTTATTGTATCATTGGACATGCTTCTAGTGGTATACTGTTCTTCTACAATCTCCGACAATTTTTTTGTCATATCCGGGAAATTGGCCACGCCATATACGAATATAGGAGGAGGTCTTGGGATATTATTTACGGTTTGGTTTGTAACTGTGGTTTTTTCTGAGTTGTGAGTTAAGGACTGTATTTATTGGTCAGTTGTATGTTATCGGTTGTTGGTTCTTTATTTGTGAAAGTTTTCCTTCTTTTAACGCTCTTAACTACTTGCCAAGAATTTTCATTGGGTGGATTTTCTATTTCTTCGTCACTGGTTGAAAGCATTCTTTCTAGCGGTGTGTTATCAATTTGCTGCGACTGTTGATGAAAATATTGTTGTGGGGTGTGTTGCAGATGGAAATATTGCGATTGTTGTGGGTTTTGGATTTATATGTAATTTTGAAAAAATTGTTCTTGGTTTGGTGGGAATGGTTGTGACTGTGATGGGTACATTTGCGACATTTGCGTGGTCATTACTGGCTGGTGTTGCATAAGGCTTTGTGTTGGCATTGTTTGGGACATATTGTTTATAAAACCAGGTCCGTTACCCGTAGGAAACATTCTTAAAAATGTTATCACTTAGTTTTGAGGCTAATGCACTGCACTCGAGATTAAGATATCGCTCACCTTACGGTTAAGATAATCACTCCGCTCCGTTTGCACTCTCGATATAGCAACTTTACGCTTTGAAAGTCGAACGAGTACTGCCACTAACCTTAAAAAAATTACTTATTGCTATTTCAGCAGATTGTAAATAGAGATATGTAGACAAATAATAAAAAATGTTTAATTCAATTTTAATATTGATTTGTTGGGTTACAGTGCGATATCGTTCAATTTTCAAGTATTTCAAACAATATTAATACAATGAAATGGTATAGTTAGTGCATTTCTTAAATATGTTAAATAAAAAACCGAAGCTATCTAGACAGTCATAAGACAGTCTATGGGCAAAATCTCTTAAGAATTTTAAAAAAACTTCTCATAGGTTTTGTCAACTGAACCTCCACCTTTTTGCAGGTGTGAAACAGTTAAAAGCAGTTTGTTTATAGAATTATGGAGTTGCCAAAGGCTTATCCTGGTTCAGCAAATTTCATGTTATACAACATGTCTAACATACCCCAAACTTGAAAATGCCATGCTCCAACTACAGCTAAGACACCACAAACACCTTGGGAAAGTGCAGGGACAAGGAATCGAACCTAATCGACGTAGAATAAATCCGAAGCCCTCGGCAACTACACTACCGCACTCCCGTAACTTAGCCAATGAAAAAAAATTGACTTCCCTTGATAACACTCAAGAAAGTGTATTAAAACAGATTAAACAGTCTTAGCTAAATAAAGATCCTCGTTTTCTTTTCCGTGGAAAAACTTTATCGAAAATTTTGTTGGTGCTAATGCACCATCCTTTGTACTGCAAACTTAACGATTGACATATTTTACGCATTAAACTTCCGTGCATTACATATACCTTGCATATCACGAATACAATAATCCACTAAGCAAGATTACTAGTCGTGCACCAAGTTGTAAACGACATTCGACAATAGCACGAGAGACAAGTATATTGCATCTTTAGGTATATCATCATTAAGAAAGTGCTTATTTTTAGGAATGTAAGTATTTTAAAATACAATATTCTCTGCTATTCTATTCGCCAGCTGAAAGGTTGTTTAGCAACGCTAACGACATTTGATATTATAAAGGAGGCTTAAAGAAAGCAATCTCTGAAAGAGTTCCCTTCCAACCAACATACAAAGTGATTTATGTGAAATATTCCATGTGCCTGAAGGGGTATACAATATAAACAACATTGTTTTAATTGTGTAGCAGTGGTTCATGTTACTTTTCCCATTAAATGTATTAAACACGTTATTTAAGCAGCCTTCAGTCTTAAATAATTTTAAATATATTATTACGGTTGAAGAGGTCAGAGTGTTCATGTTTCAAATTCAGGCATAGCAGCATTCAAAGCTCCTGTTTAGCGTTTTGAAATAAGAGAAATCCAATGTTCTATTACCAGTTACATTCACTTCTTGATCGGTGAGAGCACTGCCTCTCAAAGAAAATTCTGAAGCCACAAAACATTCAATCAATTACCTTGATCGCAGTTTATTAAAGTAATTCTTGGGTAATTTACAACTTTATTCTGAAGGTTCCTTAATTATGTAGCAGCAATTTATAGATTAGTATTCGCAGTAAAGAAACTTGCATGTTTGAAAAGAAATCATTGAAGGATGAAAATAAAAACATTTCAATTGACTGGTAATAAATGTAAGTACCTACTTTAGATTTCCAAGCGTTTTTGGTATATATTTTTTTGAAATACCGTATTTTCGTGGGTAAATACAGATGAGATCATTTTCTTATCGATAAACACATGAAAGATTTATTGTCATGGCAAACAATCGCAAATTAAAGGAGTGAAAAAATCGTGGGAGCTTACTCAAGCGATTTTTTCTGCTTCTCTTGATTCGAGATTTTTTGCCAAAATACAACGAAATTTAAATACAATTTGAAAGGTATTATATTATAACAACATGATCTCGAATGTATTTTAGGGAGATTAATACACAACTACTGTATACAGACAATTTATTTTGAAATAGAAGATTTAATTCAAAAGTAATAATTCCAAATTAGCAATAGATATTTTAAATTAATAGAAAACATATTACAATATTTAAATATATTGTGTATAGTTTGACTGATCATTAGTAACATACATATTCTGAACATTGAATGTGCAATAGTCTCTCAAGAAATGCTTCGAACACCTTCGAATTCCACCTAGCAGACACACCAAGTATGAGAGAGGAAGTAATAGAAAAGTTTGTAGAAACGAGAGAAGAACTTGAAATTTGTAATCGAGAATGTCACAGATGGACCAGAGTTCATGATACATACATGAAAAATGTGTGGTGGTAGCTCAGTTGGTAGAGCGCTCGCTTTCTGAATAAAACGTCTATTCTGGCTTGGGTTCGATTCTTAGGTATTACCAAGTAGCGTATACAAATCTTGTGCTGCAACCCAGTCCAGTGTTGGGTAAGATCCTCTAATTAGGGATCTAGATACAGATCCAGATACATTTAAAAAATATGATCTAGATCCAGATCAAAGATCCAAACCTAAAAATGGATCTAGATCAAGATCCAAGATCCTTAACAAAGTATCTAGATCCTTTATAGATCCTTTCGCATTTCGAACGTATCAGGGGTGTTCTTTTAATTTTTAGAGATTCCAGAGATATGGACAGTGCCACTGGATACTTGGACAGTAACATAAGAAAATAAATATATAGTTAACGGGAAAAAACTTTATTACAAACTTACATTACTTACAAGTTACAATACAATAATAATACGCTACACTACACCAAAAGTTACTTTATTAACTATAAAGTAGCATAATTCTAATTATCGAATTTTTTTCTTTTAAAATTAACAACGTTTCGAAAATTTCGTCATTTAACCTATTTCTACGAGGGGCTACAATTTGTCCATCCGTACTAAATATTCTTTCGACGGGGGCAGAGGAAGGCAGTGTACAATTACATTTAAGGAAAATTTCTTTTATTATCGGATACTTATTTAATTGAATGTAACTGTTATCGAGATCCTCAAATAGTTTGTACACTGCAATGTAGATGTTTGTACCTGCGTATTATTTATTTAAAAAAAATCAAAAAATTCCTCATGATAGGAATTTTCTTTTTCGGAATTTACGTGACTTTCTGTTGTTTCATTATAATCTTCTTGAGATCCTCCTAACTGTGACTCTTCTAGTTTTCGTTTCAATACACTTTTGCAGAATTCAGAATCATCTTTAAACGACGTAATTTCTAACCACCTTAATTTAAATTTTGGATTAGAAATTGTAGCCAACAAGTATGGTCGACTGCCGGAGCTTTCTATATCCATTATATTTGCAAAACGTTTTTGAAGTCCATTTAGCAAACATTCTCTTAATTTTGAAGAGTATTGTAATTCCAGCATAGCTTCCAATGATTTTTTAATTTTAAAAGTAAAATGTCTATTGCAACTGCTATAGGTTTTGTAACAAAATACGTTTTTTCAAAAACAGAATATCGGATGGCTGAAATCCTTCTAATTTGACTATACTTTACAAATTTCGTTTAATTTTGATTCAATGCTAATTAGCTTCATGTATGCATCATGCATGGAATTCCACCGAGTTGGACAAGGAACTTTCAATTTAATACCGCATATATTTTCCAATTCGTCTGATGCTTTAGTTGACCTACTTACTAAATTCCATAAAGAAAAAACTTTTTGAAAAACCGAATGGTGTATTTTTTTATATATTGCGTTTTCTGTGGCTTTGACTGCATCTACAGTAATAATAAGGCTTAGGGTATGTGAACAACATTTAAAATGTTGAGGTAAAAGCACGTAGGTACTGTCATCATCAAAATCTACTAAAGATTCTACATCTACATCATTTTGATTTTGCAGTTCTGTTAATTCGCTATCATTATATTTGTCTCTAGACAGAGAAGATGCAAATATAGTAAAAGCTTTGCTGAAATTGTTTGCGTTATCCGTTACAGTTCCTGAAAGCACTTTCGTCGCTCATCATCACTTGAACCTAACACTACCAAATGGTTCACCCCCAATTGACAGCAGTGACGCAAATACCGAAAAATGTCTGTTCTTGCTTTACCTAGTCTGCCTAATAAGTAATAAAATAGCTAAAGTTTTTTTGCTACCTCGCAACAGGTACATTTGAGGGACAGGAAATTCCAGGCGTCTGTCTGCATCTGCACAATTGCTCAAATATAGGTACGCTTAGTGCATAATGGGTGGGTAAAACCAGTAAAACCCAACTGCAATCTTCCTGGAAGCACCTACATAATTTATTTTGCTGAAGAAGAATAGAAGACATTTCCTAAAATACATAAACAGACTTTAAATAGGAATTATTACTCAATGCGTTTTTAAAGTTCACAAAAGAAAAATCAAGAAATAAATTGTAGCGGATCTTTGGATCTAAAGATGAAAGATCCAGAAAATTATGATCTAGATACAGATACAAGATCCTCGTGTAAAAAGAATCTGGATCCAGATACTAGATCCACATAGTGGATCTAGATCCACTGGATCTAGATACTACCCAACACTGCAACCCACCATACAGAATTTCCCAATTCGACTTGCAACCGTGGGATCTTAATGCTAAAAACCTTCTCTGGAATTTCTGTCGTTCGGATTCGACGTTAAACTGTAGGTCCCCCGTGTTTCTACCTTAGCGCTGAGGAGAAACACGTGGCACAGAAGAGGCCGATGTCCAGCAGTGGGACGGAAAGGCTGTTGATGATGACATGAGCCAATCAAAAGGACCGACACATCATCACTGGCACCATATTGCATGGACATCATAACGTCTTTTTAAAAATACCAGCTATCACGAACCAAATGAAAACTGCATATGCCATCTTTGTAATAGAACATCTGACAATAGACTCAATATACTGAGCTGCGAAAAACGCGAAAATAATTCACTAGTACAATTTATTAATGTGATTTAGGAGAACACCAATTAAGAAATGTAGATATCTAATGTAAACTAAATAGAATTAAAATTTCACGGGAATTGTCCATGTATTTATGTATTATTTATTTATGTAGTATGTGTTATTTGGTAAACTGAACTAAATTGAAATATTCAATGTTATAGTTAAATACCCAATAACTAAATACCATACTCTATTTTTTATTTATGCATGTATTTGCAACTGCTGTAGCGAAATAAAGAAGTTA
This sequence comes from Limonius californicus, assembly GCA_014611495.1. Classification (NCBI taxonomy): domain Eukaryota; kingdom Metazoa; phylum Arthropoda; class Insecta; order Coleoptera; family Elateridae; genus Limonius; species Limonius californicus. Next base: position 28,018 of record JABXWE010027469.1, on the reverse strand, counting down.
TAGATAAATAATCAACAAATAACAAGAAACTATGAAATAATTTCTTTTAGCTCCAAGCAATCACTTAGATAAGTCTCCATAGGCTGCCTATAATGAAGAGTATGCTCCTTAGTGATGTTTTCTAATGACGCATGAATAGCCACGTATAGATCGTCTTCAGTGGTTAATTCTGCCCATTTTATCCCATTTTTCCACAAAGCAGTTCCTCAATCGGATTTAAAAATGTGCTATACATGATGGGAAAGATACAGTTTGGTGACCATGGCTTTGAATCAGATTTACTATTTCGAGATGTCTATGAAAAGGTACGTTGTCTATTATAAAATGCGCCACTTTAATACCATCATTGTTCTGATAGTTGATTAAGGTCACTAGGAACTCATTAAAATGTTCCGTATTGTAGGCCCTATTTTGAATTTGAAACAAATTCAATGACGTAATTGTCACAGCGGTAGCATGATAGTAATTTGGAGTTCTAAGTTGAGCTTCGGGTACATAAGCTGTATCACATCTAGCGAGTTTCTTCTTTCGGGTACATTTGTAACTCTTTTAAGTGAAACATGAAATTCCTTGAGCGCTAGATTAATAGTGGAGTAGGAAATTCGCTTACCAGGCCATTCTTCGAGACACTTAATCTTGAGGGTACAAATAGTTTGGGTACAATCAGTGTCCACCCAATTACAAATCTTTTCCTTCTGTTGTTCTGTTGAAATTTGCTTGCGACGGCCGTCAGATGTTTAACTATGTCTCTGGATTTCTTGTATGCTGCATATATTTTTCTTACCGTGTTAGGTAGTATATTGAACTGCAGTCTAACCAGCATACTGGACGAACCAGAATTCATAGCTCTTACTATTAGACCACCACGTATTTCATTACTTACTTTACTATGTATTATTTCTTTTTTCACGAAGCTCAGCCATCATTACTAGTTCTTTTCTATTCAAGTGAGAATTTCAATCGACAAATAGTAAAATTGTTTTGACGTAAAGGGAGACGACTTGATGTAAAGGAAAAAGCATTTGAGATAAAGTGAAAGACAACTGATACATGGTGAAAAGCAATCGGAAAATCCTGTAAATAATGTTAAATTTTGGTAAGTAACCGACTACCTTAACAGCTTAGTGACATGTAGGTTCTAATTTGAACTGTGCAATAGTGTTTCCGTTTTTGTTCCTACAGAGTTACCTTTATGTACTCACTAATGGTAAACTGCATACAATAACTTTTATCCATGTGGAAGGGATGACGTTGCGTATTTCATTTTAGCAGCCGAATTGATTGATTTGTGTTGGCGTGCAACAGTGGATATGTCATTGATTCGGAATTTTCTACACTATTGACTTAATATTAAAGGATTAATATTAATAGATAAATTTTGGAAACTAGTTGTCTACACACACCGAAAATTTCTGACAACTAAATAGGGGTAGTTTAGATACCTTATTGCTATGACAATTTTCAGTGGCGTTTATTACGGAAATCTAATTCAGTGTCCGGCTTGTGTCAAGAAAAAGGTTAAGCGAGCAACTATAATATTTATGTACAAGATGTTCATTAAACCATAATTAAGAAGAGCGAAAATTCTTACATTCACCTGAACGAATTTTAAAGTTTTGCAAAGTAATTGTGAAGACCATGTACATGATCTTTTGCTCGACAAATGAGAGGACACTAAATTAAATTTGCGTCAGGTACGCCACTGAAAATTGTCATAGTAATAAGTAGGCTTATGTACTTAAGTACCTAAGTACGCACATGCATATTTTAGATACTTTTGGTAAAAATGCATATTTTAATTGTTTAGAGCATTAATGCAGCGATTGTCTGTTTAAATTGAATATTTATACAATTTTTTGTTACCAACTACAGATTCACTTCGTCAAGCAGTCTGGGAATGTCCAGAAATTTTAAATAATCTTCTAAACTCATTCATTTTGTATTTCGAATAGGTAGGTACTTTCTTAGTTGTTAAGCTTCGTAAAACCAGAATACTTGGAAATGTTAATAGGAAAACGGGAAACTTTAACAGTTTATCATTTCAGCAACAATCAATCAATCAATCAATCAGTTGTCTACTAGTTACAATAGTGTGTAACATTTTCAAAATGCCGAAAGAAAAAAAGTGTGTAAGTGCTATTTTAAACCAGTTTGTGAGGACTATGATGATTACACAACAGATGGGCGTCTGTTATTTTGTAAATACCGCGAACTTCCTGTTGCGGCAACCATAAAGTTCCAAATTACGCAGCATCTACAAACCGGAAAACATGCAAGTAATAAAAATCTAAAAAGGGAGAATGACCAACGGCAAGTGTTAATTTTTACTTTACCGAGGCCCGGAGGTTCAGAATTTAATGAAGAAATGTGTAAAGCTTTTATTTGCGCTGATATTCCGTTGGCTAAATTAAAAAATGAAGTTCTCTGCAATTTTTTGGAAAAGTACTAAATAACCCTTATTTAGTTGCCAGAAATTTTCAGTGTATGAAAGCAGCTGTAGTTGTGCAATGTAATGTTATGGTGTTTCTGTTCTTTTTTATTTTCCAACAAAACTGTCACTAAGGGTAAATTTAATAGCATTACCTCATGTAAGTGTCAAAAGGTGAAGTTGGATGTTTAATTTGTGAAAGTTATTTAAGTACCTGTTCCAAAAAATTTGGTAGGTGTTAGAGTGCCTTGGTTAACTTACCTTTATATTAAAAGAATGACTTTAAATGATAAATTTGGGAAGTAACCAACTACTTGGTGTGCAACGGCGAGTGTGTTCTTTACAAAATTATCCCAGGGTTGTCTTGGATTACTGCCTGAAGAGGAACAACCAAGTTACTCTTAATCAGTACCGAGTAGATGATTTTGGGAAGCACCCGCGTTAATAAAAACTTCCTGGTGCTTGAATATCACAATGCTTCTGATTAGAGTTTTAAAACGAAATGCTTTTAAAAGCTTTGCTATCACTAGAGAGCGAAAAACTAGAACCACTTTCAATATTAAAACATGGATCTTGACTTTCGTTTATGAATTGATGTAGCGACGTGCTAAAAGCTTCTCTTTGAAATGAAAAAACCGTTGGCAAGTTGAAACAGTGTTAGATATAACGTTCTAAAGTGTACGCGTTTTTCTGATAACTTACATTAGAAGACACTTGACAAATATCCACTACTGTCAGCAAGTCGGCTTTTCCAAAATCTTCGGTATTTCATAACCTACAACGTTACTATTTACAGAAAATGAAGTTTTAGTTGTATTGATTTCAGGGTCATAATATTTCAAAATCGGTTTAATCTGGAATAAAAACGAATGAATATTCGACTTGTCGGCCTTGTGGCTTAAAATTCCAACGGCGAAGCGAGTTGCAAACGCTGAGCTCAAACGCCGAATTCTAAATTCCCGCAAACAGACTTTATTGGCGTAAATGGTGCAATCATTAAAAAAGCTAGAATGACTTCTAAAGCAGACTAGGTGTGAAAACAATTGAGGGGAAGCCTTGGCTTTGGAAATGTAAATGCAAAAGATTGCTTTGAGACCTTCACTTTGAAGATTTGAAAGAAAAGGTTGAGAAATTTTGCATAAGAGTAGATGTTAAGTTTTAGTTTAGAGAACATTCTGTCGGAAAGTATGTTGCCAATCCTTAAAATTTCAGATGTATACCTGACTGGATAAAACTTTGTACAGTGTACAGTTTTAAGATTTCTAGCACCTCAATAGTATAAGTAATTTAGGAAATTTTTAAACTTTAGTATTTAATAAAAATTCTGAAGATAAACTGAACCTTTTGTTCTTTATTTCACCAACATCATTAATTTTTCGAGGAGAGCATGTATGCATGTATTGACTGTGTAATAGTGGAGAAAAATAGCTGCGATTTTCAATTTAACAGGTATTAAAAATCTGCTTTCTCTTGTCTGGGTCTTCGTAGTTTAAAGTTATAAAAATTCTAAAATATATAATACTTTGTTCAAGATTCTTTTCGGGATATTTGTAAAGTATGTTTTACTTTGAACCCGGCAGAGGTAAGATATTTCTGGCGAGGAAAAATATTCTATTGATTTGTATTGCATACATACAGATTGAGTGTCTGGTTTTAGGGTGTTCTTATTTCCAATATGAAACGAAATCCAATTAAAAAAGTAATCAAAAAAAAGTTGTAAAAACAGCTTTCCAAAGAAGCAATGTTTAATATGTTCCCTTGCTTGTCTTAGCTATTTGCTCGTTTTTTCTGACATTTTAATTTTGTGAACATTGATATACAATTTTGTGGCTAACTGAAGCAGTTATGTGCATTAACACCAATTGCATTTATTGTTAAAGTTTATTGTTTAAAGTTCTTTATTTCCATTTGCAGAAATATGAGCTAAAAAAAGATCCCTTCTCACGATAGTTAACGCATGTATTATTCTATACATATATTGGATTTCAATTATAACGTGAGAGCAATAAAAAACGAAGTCAAAGATACTGTTGGAATTCTAAAGTCGTCTTAGATTAATCTGTAATTGTAAAGATGTAAACAATATAAATATTTTTATCTGTCATACATTAATAATTAACAGTTTATATTTCAAATATTATTAGGTCATTTATTTAATTAATTTATTGCAGCAAAAGTCATTACAATTACATATTTCAATACTGTGAATTTAAAGATGTTAACAGTGGAACATAAAATTTTCGTATTAGAATCTTATTTTCATAATGGTGGAAAATGATGAATGGCAATATTCATTTCAAACCTGTTTCACGGGATTTTTACAGCGTTATCCGAATGAGGCTGCAAACTTCCCTATAAAAATTTCTATCAAACTGCCAAGCTTATTATGAATAGTTTTAGAGAAAGTGGAAGTGTTGAGGTGCGACAAGAGGACCAGGGAAACCTGTGAAAAGAACTGCAGAAGATATTGATAATGTTAGAGATTTCATGGACGCAGGTATTTCTAAGACGATCAGAAAACTAAGACAAAAAATTGATTTACCATACGGTACTTACGGAACAATTAGAAAAAAAGATTTGAGCATATTTTCATACAAAATACATGGTTTATCAACTTTTGCCGCGCGATTTCCAACCTAAAATAAATTATTGTCATTGGTTCTTAAACGACATAAATAATAATGACATATTGAATTTTACTTAGTTCAACGATATAGTCTGGTTTCACCTTAATGAGTATTTTAACAGCCAAAATATGAGAATATGGGCAACAGATAATCCGCATATGTTTCAGGAAACACCGCTACATCCATAAAAGATCGGTTTATGAGTCGCTGTTTCAAAGAAGACGAATAGTTTTTGCAGAAAATATTACTGCCGATTATTATTTTCAGAATATCTTAACCCCCTTTTAAATGAACTTCATGCTGATCAAATGAGTAATGGCTACTTCCAGCAGGACAATGCCACAGAACATTCTGCTAATCGTCTGATGCAATTTTTACAGGAATTTTATGATGATCGGTTAATGAATAGACATTTGTTTCCACCAAGGTCACCCGATCTCTACAGTTCCAGACTTCTATGTATTCCCTTATCTAAAAGCATTATATTTAGTAATAGACCACAAAATCTACAAGATTTACAAAATGCTATTTCACCAAATTTAGATGAATTACCCCTGATACTCTGGTGAATGTGCTTGAAAATCTTAAGAGAAGAATGCATTTATCTTTAGAAAGCAATGGTCAATATTTTCAACATCGATTGTAAAATCCTTTATTTACTTTTTTGTAAATGTGTATGCAACAATATTATTTCAAACACTCAATTATTATTGTATGACAGCTAAAAATATTTATAACGTTTACGTTTCTATAATTATAGTTTAATCTAACACAAGACTTTAAAATTCCAAAGGTGTCTTTGATTTGGGTTTTTATTGCTCTCACGGTGCAGACCTAGGCACCTAATGACTTCTTTTTATTTCCGCGTGTAAAGAATTAGTTGCGGAGTTTAAAAATGAAATAAATAACCTAACGCGGGAAATGCTTTGAAGATTGGTTTTCACAGATGCAAAAATGCATTGACTGTGGAGGGGAATACTTTGAAAAATTATAAATAAAATTGTTCTGTCAATAAATCGTGTATTACTTTACTAAGCTAAACAGAAAGAGAACAATCCTCGTATAACGTACATCTCTGGGCAATACTACAAAGATTCCTGTGTTACGTTGCACTGTTGATGCACCACGACTAGATGACAATCTGGAAAAACTTTTGGTCCAAGGAAGAGTACATGGCACTCGTAGCAGACGAAGATCGCCTAATAGATGGTTAGACTAAAATAAAAGAAATGGCAGGAGGAAGATTACATAACAATATAACACAAGCGGAAGATGGAAAAAAAATGGAAAGAAACCGTCCTCAATACTACTTAACGCCTCAAAGTGAATTAGGCATGGGTCACAACTTTTCAGATATGAAAAATATGAGAGAAAGTTACGCACCCAGCAAGTCAGTGGGCTACCTTCTATGATATCTTTCATTGTTAAACATTTTACTGATTGTTCGTTGCGGAACTGATTGTATAGGTTAAGGATGTTAAATAAAAATGAAAAATTCTAAAATATTAAGCACAACGGTGCAACATTATATTAAAATAACGTTTCTGATTCCAGCTTGCCTAACAATGAACAAATATTTTAAATTTACATATAGTAAGGCAGCTGAGATATGCGCAAAATTTTTAATATTTTTAAGCCTTGGAAAAAGTTCCAGACTGGCAAATTCAGAGATATTCTATATTTTTGGAACGAACGGTAGCTAAGCGACAAAATATTTTGATAGTCTAACAAGCGTTGCCGCCAGAACAGAAAGATTTATCAATTTTTTTCATATATACAGAAGCGGAATAGTTAAATATAAAGTTTAGATGACAGTCCCAGTTTTTTCAAGGTGCCAGGACGTTTTCCAACTCTATACTTTTCCTTACAAATATTTCATTTCCTTAAATTGAGAACCAAGAGACAGTTTTTTTATATATAAGTTAAAGTGTCAGTTTAATATAATACAAAACGTCGGAGGTTCGAATATTTGCTCATTTCCTGCCTGTAAAATTTATTCTTAAAATCACATTCAATTTGCTTGATATGCCCAACGTAATTCCATATCAAACATGACAAAGTTAAGAAAAATAAATTTTTAAATTTACTTGAGCCCATAATTCGAATAAAAGCGTCAAGAATGTGACAAATTTCATTTCCAATCTGAATTTCCCAAATGACGAATAAACAAGGAGAAGCATGAAAAACAAGTTTAGATTTATGTATGCTTTTGTTTTCAGAAGAGATCGAAGTAAACATTTTAATACACCCTACCTAGGGCGAAAGTAAATTTGATTTTGACAGCACACAAATTTAAATGGATCCTATAAATTATTTAGCTATTTCCAATTTAGCATTTCCGTTGACTTAATGAAAATTGTTTACGTCGTCTGAAAAAGCGGTCGTAGATTGTACGTAATCTTGTTCCCGAAACGAGCATCCCTGGAATGCTTCGGAGTATTGTGAACAAGATCGTTTTGCACATCGGACTTAACAACAGCTCATTTATTTTAAATTTATCACCGTCACGACTCATTTTTGCAGAATATCTGAGTGCAGCGATTTTACAAGAAAAGCTAACGAGTTTTTTTCCAGAGATAGAAAGGAGCTTTAAGTATTACCTATCCCACTGTAACGCACGAACGCTACGTATAATTACGTCCTAAATATTTCCTAAAAATATACAAAAGCCGTGCGGGGTCAGATTCTCCTTCTAGAACATTTGATTTTTCTCGCTCGTTAGCAATGTATTTTCCTTGTACCTTCCAAAATCTTTTAGGAAATTAATGGTTTTTCTACATGCTGACTGTCATATTCGATATAAATCTATAATTTCCTGTCAAAGATATTGATGTTGCAAGTTTTACTTAAAATTGATTAATGGATTGGAAAGCTACGAAAGCGAAATGTTGTAACTTCAAGACGCATGACCTATTTCCGCGATTTCCTTACGCTCTCTGTACCATGTCGAATTTTTCTGCTTTTTGACCCCATCCTTCAACTTCGTAACAGTCCTGGCGGAAACGTTGAGTGCTTCGGCTTGTATCAATAAGTGGAACTGCCGATCGTTATTAATTAATTGCGGAATTTAATTAGTCTTCAAAGAAAACACCAAGTGGGTCGTAAAGCTCTGTTGAAAAATGATGCAGATTGATTAATTAAAGGGACTTCTTTCGCACTTCTCCAACCTTGCCGATTAAACGGAGCAAAAAGTGCTCGGAAGGAAATTTAGATTTACAGCAAGGAGACTTTTATCGTCAAATATCAATTTGTTACGGTTTTATGGAGTTGTGAAACGAAATTTAATCGGATTATTATGAAAAAAAAAAGAATAATCGTATAAAACTCGCAGTCTCGAAAAACGTTACCAACATTTGGTTCTTGTAGATGTGTTATCGTGAAGTTCGGGGAAGACGAGACTCTAAATAAGTGACTCTAGTGTGATCTTGACAGATTTTGGTGACATTGACTTTGAAATGTGTACAGTTAAGACGATTTTGTCACTTGCTTAAAAGTTTCTAAATTTGAATGTTCATAACCTGCGTTCTCCGCGAAGGGTTGCTACAAAGAAAAACGGTAATAAAATGTCGCTTGAAAAACTGCAAAAGGTACTTCCAACGAAACGTGACAAAAATTATATCAAATTGTTATGTGGATAATGGTTAACAGCTCTTGCCACTCGTCAATTATTATTAATGGTTGGATTTGGAGGTATTTGCTTTACATTACGCTATTTGACTGCATTCTTTTAATATATCTTCTAAACTGAATGACACCAACATGATGACAACAGTTCTCGACATTGGTATTCATTCTCTCGATTGATAAGAATACAGGTAGCGTATAATATTGTTCAAATCAGCTGGCAAAAAATTGTTAGCGCCGCCGGTTGAAACTAGTGGGCAGTAATTAAAACAGGCTTATTTCCTAGTTTACCGAAGCACCAGTAGATAGTTACCACCTCTGGGAAAGCATTTCTCTTATCCTATAGTATTAATAATGTATTTATAATATTATTGAGCCTTCTTAAAGTAGAATATGTAATTAAAAGATCTGCGTTAAATTTTATTCTAAGTGTTGCGGGTATAGAACTGTAATTTCTACTTCTACTAATTACCTTGCATGTGAAGTTAGATACGATTTAAATTACAACATAGAAACGCAATATTTCAATGTATGTGCGGAACTAAGACATGATTGATCCCTCTACAATAAAACTAGAAAAGAACTAAAAATAAATTATTTTTTTTTACTAGACTAGATTATACTAGACTATGGCAGTTCTGGTACTGTTGTATAGTAGTGAGGCATGGGTTATGAAACAAAAACATAGTGGATAAATCCAAGACACTGGAATGAGAGAAGGGCAGCACAGAGATATATAATGGAAGATAGAATAAAAAAGTAAAATCGAGGAAATTCCAACGTATTATAGATAAAATAATTAAGAATAAAGAAGACTGAAACGCATACGTAGAGAAATTGCAGGACACCAAATACCAAAAATAGCAAATACATATCATCCTGGGGGGAAAAAACACTGGTACGCACAGAAAGAGGCGGCAGTAGAAGAGCCTGAGCGGGTCGTAAGGCCTAATCCTCCTAAACCCAAGACGAAGAATTTCTACTTTAACCCTTCATAGGATACTGGTCGATATTTCAAGTCAACAAAAAGGTGTTATGAAACAGATAGCGGTCTTATATTCAATCAGATGATCCTTGTCATATTGTAGAAGCGTACACTGGTCACGCATCCGACCAGTTTCTAAATGTGTGCAAGCGAGGGGAAAACCGGTTGAATTTTCAACCCGTGTCCGCAACTACAACTACCGCTATACACGTTGTTTCCTAGTACTTTTACGGAAAAGTGTTGGTTTTTTTTCATTGTTTGGAGGATTCGACTGAAAATTGGTAGGTAAGTACAACAATCTTTGTATGATGTAAAAAATGTAATTGTCGTTCCTGCTTGCGCTAGGATAATTTTTGTACCTATGTAACATAATCTCGCTTAAGTATGTAATGAAGTTGCGATATATATATTGACATGATATTTTAGGTAGCCTTGTATTTTCCTTCTCAACATTATCTTTATGTTAACTTTAGTTGCTTATTTGTAAAATGTTTGGCACATCGAAGTATGAGATCAAGGATGTTCGTTCATTTTTAAATAAGACGTTGGCGTAGATCGAATGAGATCGTTGAAATGTTTCGATTGGCCATACATGAGGGTTGTCGGGGGGATGAGTAAATAATTTAATGTGTATATAAAAAAATGTAAAAGCTGCGGACGTGAAATTATTCACAGTAATCCGAGCTAAATATAAATTCAAAATTAAGTAATAAAAGTGTAAAGATTGGATTGGAATGAGTTTAGATTTATTTGTAACCTTACAAAAATATTAAAAAGTGGACTTTAAATGATCTGGTAATCTTTTATTTGGGATGTAATCAGAGTCAAAGACAGCGAACCACGAAGGTGTGGTAATATAATAAATGAACGACCCAGCAATTGAGATAAACTTTTATGAGAGCTAGCCGGATGCAAGGTGAAGTAATTACAAGTAACAGAAGCAAAAAATGCTAGTGATGGAGTAGATGGTACCACGAAAAGAGAAGTATAAGAGAGTAGCTTGCGGAGAACATATACAAACGAAATTTTAACATTTACAATTATACATATGTATAATGTATAATTTTTGTTTTGAAAAACTACTGACATTGCATTCATTTATACGTTTCTGTATCGACTGATGAGGTACAATCAAATTATGCAAAACTTACAGCAAGATTTGTAAATATCAAAACAGTATCACACAAGAGTAATTATCATAAAATAGCGTCCATCTGCTCTATTGTGCTGCATATGATCGTTTATAATACAAGACTTCTGCACTTCATCTCTTAAAACGAGCGGATGAACCGTGGCTTGTTGGTTAACCAAGCGTTAACTCTGGATTTTACCCTGTATTGTAAAGGTGAAATATTCTGAACTCCGCCTGCAGCACTTCTTGGTGAATTGAGTAACTCAGCAGTACTGTTGTCGGTCCTAAGTCCGGATAAAGGAGGAGGGCCATCTGCAAACCAGGCTAGCAACCTACTTGTAGATGATACACAAAATACATGCTCACAGAACAGAAACCTTGCCTTGGAAAAGGACTGATCTAAAGACGACGACATACACTAGAAAGAGAATAAATAACTGGAAAAAGAAAGATCTACTACGCTTCGCAACCTGGAATATAAAATCGTTCAACAACAAAGAACAAGAAGCCCTAAAAGAACTAAAAGACAACAACATCCACATATGCGCACGACAGGAAGTAAAAAATAAAGGAAAAAGCCAGAAACAATACGATGAATACATAGTAATATACAGTGGCGTAGAGAAACACGAACGAGCAAAAGAAGAAGTAGCAATAGCAATCCAAAACAAATATGAAGACCATATAGAAGAATACCAATATATATCGCAACGCATATTAAACGTTAGAATGAACACGGGAGACCAAAAAATAAACATAATATTCATATATGCGCCTGTAGATAACAAACCGAAATAGGAAAGAGAATTTTCATATAACCAACTTCAAGACACTACTGAATCACTACCACATGAAGAACAAACGATAATCCTAGGGGACTTCAATGCCCGCATCGGTAATACAATAGTAGCGGGGATCAAGCAACGGTTGAATGAAAATGTAATAAACAATAATGGAGAGCTTATGATCAACCTCTGCCCCTTCAATGAACTAAGGATTAACAACACGTTCTACGACCACACAGATCAATATAAATGCACGTTCTGCAACACTAGAGGTCAAAAATCAACAATCGATTACATCGTAACCAATAGACACATACATCCGCAACAAATACTGGACATAAGAGCACTAAACTCCGTAAATGTAGGCAGCAATCACAGTCTCCTGCTCGGAAAATAAATATAAAACTTAAACCATGGCAAAAACAGGACGAAGGACACAAATACAACAAATATACATCGAATTACTATGGGATACAACTGTAAAACAACCTTATCAAAAATGACTCAAGTAGATAATAATTAAAAACCCAATAAACGAGGAGGAGGATATTAATAGCAGCTGGGAGAAACTAAAGGGCAACGTTAAAGAAGCAGCACACGAAGCATTAGGCATTAGAGTCATAAACAAAACAAAGAGAGGACCCAATAAAACCCCATGGTTTTGTAAAAAAGTAAAAGAACAATGCCCAGAGTAAAAGACGGCATATTTAAAATACAGAACACTAGGAACCGCAGAGTCTTACCAACAGTACAAGAGATTCGGAAACAATACCAGAACGATGGTAAGGCAAATAAAGAATGAATACTGGAAAATTTTCTCCAAAAGAATGGAAAGCGACTTCTAAGGACTGCAAAAGCAGATATGGCGACTGATCAGGCAGCAAAGGAAAGAGGTAAATTCGTTCATCGAAACAACCAACTTAAAACAGAGACCTGGGTCGTCAAATATGTAACTGAACTTTATAAAAAAAAACAGATTTTGGAATTGAACCAGACACACCAGAAATAGTAATCAACGAAGACACACACAGCTAGAGACAACAGACGTAGAGCGAGCTAAAGAATAGGAAAAGCCCAGGTCAGGATGATATTACCAACGAATTACTAACATACGGTGCAGATACCCTCACTCAACAATTGATCAATAAAATATTCTCCAAGTGCAAAATTCCAGACGAATGGCGGACCACCACTACGATCCTCATGTTCAACAAGGGCGACAAAAAGATACCTACAAACTACAGAGGGATCAATCTCCTTAGCACTACCCTAAAACTTACCACAAAAGTCATAACAAACAAAATAAATGACTCCATTTCTCTGGCAGAAGAACAACAAGGATTCAAGCCGGGAAGATTCTGTACGGATGCCATATTTATTAAAATGCAAATGGCAAACAAATCGATTGAATACAACAAACCAGTATACATGCGTTTCATAGACTTAGTGAAAGTATTAGATCGTGTATAACTGAAAGACGTAATACACCTCCTGTACGACAAACAGATTCCGTACAACTTAGTCAAGACAACTGAAAACATTTATAAAGCAAAAAAAATCCAAGCCAAATGGACGGGGAACTCACCGAACCAATACCAGTGGACAACGGCATCCGACAGGGAGATTCATTACGCCCGCTTCTGTTCATCATAATCATGGATGAAATAATAAAGAAAGTACGGAAGTTAAAGGGATACAAAATGGGAGACAGCGAAATCATAATCCTGTGTTATACTGATGACGCAGTATTAGTAGCAGAGAACGAGGATAACCTTCAACGGCTTCTATACCTATTCAACAAAACGGCTAAAACATTTAATATGGTAGTATCCGCTGACAAAACAAAATGTATTACAACCTCTAAAACACCTCTCAGATGTAAGCTAGTCTTCGATGACAAAATTATACAGCAGGAAATGAACTTTAAATACCTCGGCATAGAAATATCAGGCTACGGAGATGTTGAAGCAGAAGTAGGGGAGTAAGCAACGAAAACAACAAGAGCCAAGTCCAGAATTTACAAAACTGCAATTAGACCAATAATGATGTACACAGCGGAGACCCGGTCCAAAAAACATCTAAAACCAAACGATTATTGGAAACAACCAAGATGAAAGTGCTGCGCAGAGTAGCTGGGAGGACATTATTGGATGGAGAAAGCAACGGAAATATCAGAAGAACATGCAACGTGAACAATGTCAATGATTGGGTATTAAACAAAAAAAGGGAATGGAATGAACACATCAACCGAATGAACGATGACACGAGACAAATCACTAGCAGGGCGCAGAAGCGTTGGGAGCCCTAGCAAAACGATGGAGTGACAACCTCCACAATCCACATTAACTGAAGCCAGATGAACGATCAGGCAACTTGCCTAAATCAAAGAAGGAAGAAGAAGAAGAAATATTCTGAAAAGGTTGCAATTACGAAACGCTCTGACTGGCTAGGTCTATACTTTTTCTTTCTTAAGTATTGTCCCTTAATCTTTAACTCAAAATGTCCATAGTGATCCACAGTTTGAAAGTTCCGGTACTTAGTCCATTTCACTTGATAATATTTTCTATGTACTAAAATGTTAATTTAGTATTTACAATTTTTCCTACATATTAAAGATGATTTAAAACCAACCTTTGATTACAAGTTCGAATATAAAAATGGACTTATTTTCCGTTATTTTGCCGTAGAGCAGCATTAAAACTAGCAACTTTGCAAGTTGAGAGTTTTACTGGAAGTTTACCCCAAAGACGACATTGCTGTGTAATAATATTACAATTTTGGGACTTGTCCGTTTTGAGATGTGAAGTCTTAAAAAACGGCAATTTTTAAGTTTGGGCTGTGTTTCAAAGTCCACAGAAAAAAAAGCCGATAGTCTCAGATTTCAAAATTGATGAATTAATAGTCCAACTAGATAAATGTAAGCATAACAAGTTTGAAGCTGAGATCTTCATTAATCATTAAACTTTTAGTAAAGGCTACTTCATCCATTTGTGCAAGAGGTATAGCTAAAGCATTTATAAAAAATGTAGAAGAAAATGATCTTTATATGAACATGATAGTTGTAGGAATAATGAAGATATTAAATTTTCCGTAAACATCGATTTTGATGAAAAAATGCTGCGCGGATCCGAAAAAAATTTGTTAGTCACAAAGAAATTAAAATATACAAAAACATTCTGCTATTTTAGAAGTGTCAATACATTGGGAATATCGTACGCAAATTATAAAAAATATTTTAAAAGGTCAAGCAACATTAACTGGGTGATCTTGAATGGATTGACCCGTACGCTTTTACAAGTTTAGTTGTTCAAAATTTCACCACAACTAAAGATTACAGCTTTTGGAACACTATAATATTCATAAAATAAAAGATTGCGCTTTTCGCTTGCCAAGCGTATATTAGTTCTCTGCAATAAATTAAAAAGTCCCCACTTTTATCACAACACACAACGCTACAAGTCGAAACTGAAGTGAAGTGTCTAATTACCGATTATCAAAATTACCAGAGTCTACAAGAAAATCAAATTTCTAATCACAGTTAGCACTGGTAAGGAGAAAAAAATATTTTAAATAAGGTAGTGCTATAGCTGTCAGGATTTGGCCACTCCTAAAATTATTGTAAGCTTGAAACTATACGAACCTCATATGTATAAAGTGTATTGGTAAACTGTCTTAAAAGATCAAGTGACGCCCCTCAGTGCATAAACTGTCTTGAGAAATATCCATGCAATTATAGATGTATAAATTAGCAATTAAAGAGGCAAAGTCAACAAAACAGTAATCTAACTATCTGTCGACGTTTTCTAAACTAAGAACACCAACATACGCTAATACAGAACAACTACAGAAACCGCACAATCAGGCAACTCGCAACAAGCAGATTCAACATATGGGGATTCGTCGATAAACTAGCGAAAACCAAAAAGGATCTAATAAAATCACACTTACACCTGAAAAATACCTTTTTGTATCTCTTCTGCCAAAAATTATATATGGATTTAAACAATCTATTAGGTTTCTTAATTTAGCAATCCTGATTTGGAACACTGATAAAGTAAGGTCATAAATACTATTTATTATTAATTGATGTTTTAGCACGAAACCATGTCGATGTATCTTGTATAATCGAAACTCATGTTATTGCTGAGGAACACTTGAACATTCCAGGTGTCAGTGTACACAGAAAATCAGTAATAGCCTTGCGTAGAACCCATTACTTGAACCTGAACGGTTTAACGTAGCTTGCTGTCAAAATTAAATTAGGAAATGATAATTGCATTAAAGTGACAAGTTGTTACAAACAGCCACATACAAAACCTATAATTGGTGATTTAAATTGCAAACAAATATTTAGGGGATGTAGAGTAACCAACCCGAACGGAAACACTCTCCTGTAAATTTCCGCAAATCGTAATCACCTAATCTTTGGGTCCACTAAACACATGCATTTGCTTTACAGAGATGATTACAAATCAGATATTCGGACTCCCGTGTGTACCAAATCATTACCACGACTAATTAATTGAAATATATGTTGCTTGAATAGTATTATGCGGTATCCAAAAAAATTAGAAACCCCAAGTGATACTGACAAATCCGTGCAGATTGGAACAGCAGGGCAATCTACAGCTCCCAAACGTTACAGACAAATCAAATCGTACAATTTAATACCACGTTTCATTGAAGAAATAATGAAACAAAAACAGAAAATTTTGAAATAGTGAAAGATATCAGAAATCATTCACTGAAAACACAACTAAATCGGCTCACCTGTTAATTTCCAGAAGTACTTGAAACTTTCAGGATTAAAACCTATCAATATAAACGAAATCTAGCCAAGCGACTCCAACATGTGGACCGGCACAAAACAATTCTTCATAAACCTTCATCCACCTTACATCATCCCATTAATCGAGAGTAATCAGAGCTACTACTCAAGTGACTTGGTAAATGCAAATGCTGACTAGTTGAAAGAAGTCTTCACAACATGAAGACGCTGCATACAGCACGCATGTTGAACGTGAAGTCGTACAAGGAATACAAACGAAAATGCAGCAAATAAGTGCCACTTCTCCATTAGAAATAACGAAATTTCAAAAATTTATCTGAAAAAATCTCCTGGCTCTGATAACATCACTAATATTATCTGAAAAGGGTTAAATAAAAAACGCTTGATTTCTTTGCAACTATTTTTAATGGATGCTTACGCTTAGGATGCTTTACAAAACAGTGGCAACTCACGCATATTCTACTAATGTTTCAAGAGCTCCGCAAAGATAAAAATACGGCATACTTGGGAGGACCGGTCACCTTCTCATTCTGAGATGGTCAAACGGTAATAGTCCCTTTGTTCAGAGCCAACAAATTAAATTAATAAAAATAATGGATACGCCACAAAGAAAAGCCTCGGATAGATTAAGGACAGACTTACCTGATGACGACCCCAAACGGATAAAGGAAATACGATTGGGAATAAAAGATTGTTTAAATATACGTACTTGGAATGTACGCGGTATGGAGAATAAATTAGACGAGCTACAAAAAAAACTTAGCAAAACTAAAAATAGACATAGCTCTAATATCCGAAACTAATAAGAAATTGAAAAGAACCCAACACCTACAAAAATATACCCTAATTTATAATGGAGTAAGACAAGACACAAGAGCTGCAGCAGGTGTCGCAATATTAATAAATAAGAAATGAACAGAGAAGATTAAATCGTGTGAATGGATTGACGAAAAGATACTTAGTATAAGGTGCTGTATAGAAAGGGGATACCTAACTATGATATGTGTATACGCCCCGCAAGAAGGGAGAAGAGGCGAAAATGAACAATTTTATTCCACACTACAAAAAGTAATTAGCAAAGCGAATAGAAATGACCACATATTAATAGGTGAGGATTTGAATGCTAGAGTAGGCAAACAAAACTTTAGAAATATTTCTTCTTAGCAAATGAAAAGGCAGCAACACTGTTTAAGGATAAAAGAGTGTATAGAGGAGTAGATATCAATACAGATCATTACCTCTAGAAGCAAAAGTTAAAATATCGGTTCGATGGGTGAAAACCAAGAAGAAATAAACCCTAAAACAAAAATGGAAAATAGAACTATTACAAGAAGAATCTATTAGAAGGCTATACCAAAACCGAATAACACAATACAGCCAAGAAGCCGCTGAGAAAGACAACGTCAATGCAGCATGGGCAAGTATCAAACTTATAATAGAAAAAGCAGCAGCAGAAGCCCTAGGACGACAGATGAGAAATTACAAAAAGAAGAAACGCATTGCTTGGCCTGAAGAACAAGCAGCCGTAAAAGAAAAGAATAAAGCATATCACAAATGGTTACAGCATAAAACCGAAGAAAATCAAGAAGAATATAACAGACAAGTGAAAAGTGTTAAAGACCTCAACCGTTAAGTACAGCAAAATAAATTTGACACATTTATCTCTACAATCGAAAACGACATACCCGGGAGACAACAAATGGCTTATAAGATCATGAAACACCTAAATAAAGAAGAAAGAGTCGTAGCATACATAAATATAATACCTTCCGATAGATGGCTAACATATTACAAAGATCTTTGGTACATCGAACACCAGGAAAAGAGGAAAACACTCAACAACCTCTAACAGAGATCACAGAAATAGACCTAATAGAAATGGCAGTACTTAACACTACCCTAAGATGCACTAAAAACCGCAAAGCAGCCGGAATAGACGGAATTAATAGTGAACTGATAAAATATCATATATAATAATATCAGAAGAACTGATAATCCGATAATTATGGCTGTTGAATATATGCTGGAGAAGTAGCCCTGTCCCCGACGATTGGAAAATCGCCATGATAAAACCAATATTTAAGAAGGGCGACAGACAGCAATGCTCCAACTACCGAAGAATAAGCCTACTAAGTACAGCCTATAAAATATATGCCAAGATCAATGTGATTTTACAAGAACAAACGGGATTTAGAAAGAGAAGATGGTGCACAGATAATATATTCATAGCAAAGCAAATAATCGAGAAACAGAAATAGAGAATACAACAAGGAAAGGCACATGATATTTGTGGACTATACAAAAGCATCCGATAAAATATATCGAGAACCGCTGTGGGAAATAATGCAGAACAGAGGTACACCCCTGCATCTAATCCGAAAGATACACCAAAATTCAAAAATTTGCATATAAAAAATAACAATAATAAACATGAAATAACAAACGTAGGAGTAAAACAAGAATGTAGCATATTACCAATATTATTTAACCTACATATAGACGACGCCGTAAGGAAGTGGATCAACAGCATACAAGAATATACACACGATCTGAATGAAACACCATATGTAGCTACTTTTCTATTCGCAGACGACCAACTAGTTGTAACAAACTCAGAGGAAACACTACAGAGAAGGAACATATAAATTACAACTAACAAAAAAATACAACCTTAATACTTCCATAAACAAATCCAAGGTAATGGCTTTCTACGGAAATGAACCTGTCCGATCGAAAATTGTTTTAAATGATAAAACATTAGAACAAGTGAATCACTTTAAATTCCTTGGGTGTGCAGTATTATATATAGAAGAATTAGATATACATCAGAAAATCCAAAAATGCAACTACACTAATGGCACTATATATAGAACACTCAAACACAAAGCTCGTCCAGAAACACTAATGAAATTTTATAAAGTAGTATCAGTCCCAACTATAACGTACGGCAGTGAAGGTTGGACTATAATTAAAAGTGATGAAAGCAGAATAACAACGTCTGAAATGAGATTTCTACGAAACACAGCAGGATATAGCCGCATTGAAAGGAAAAGAAATACAGACATAAGAACAGAGCTCAATATATTCGACTTACACAACAAAATAACAGAATACACACAGAATTGGCAAGAACACCTAGAACGAATGGCAAACGACAGGCTGCCGAAAAGATACTACAGATATCGGGCAAAGGGAAGAAGATCGAGAAGAAGACCTCGGAAACGCTGGAAATAACAACTTCAACCATGATAAAGTAGTAACGCAACGAACCATGTCCAATGCAAGAGGGAGGAGAAGAAGAAGAAGATTAATTAGTTGAAGATACCATCCATTTTCGATTAAATAAGATAATGAGAGATAATAATTTATTACAAATGTTTCAATTCAACATGTCTTGAGATTTTGATTGAGTTTACATAGCAAACCTTCTATATAAACTAAATCGGTTCAAGCGGATACCATTGCATCTCTTTAAAATATTATTGTCAATTATGTAACTTCCAACTTTTCATATTAGAATTGACTGTAGCAACTCCATCTTATGAAATATAGAAGCAGGTGCAACTCAACACTTCATACCCCTGTCCTTTTTAATATCTTTATATAAGGCACTAAAGACTCGGTCAATTGCATTATTGGATTATATGATGACAATACAACGCTACTAATTCCAAATGCTAATCTCAATCAAGTTTCAAGGAAATTTCAATAAACTTTCAAACTGGTACAAAATATGTAACAATCAAATAAATTGTAGCATCGATATTAATAATCGGGAAATTATTTAATTAATCGGAAAAGTATCTATAAGGGTAAAGTGCATAGTTTTAATTTATTCGCCAGTTCTGAGACCAGTTTAAATATATGCGTTTATACATATGATAGGAAGAAGCTACAGGCATTCCAAAACAAAGTACTTCGCCACATAATTAACGCTCCATAATGAATTAACTGTACCGCTTATTACAACCTATATTGAAACAGTGACTAAACCGTTTCGGGGCAATAATAATAACTGTTACAACGCAACATATTGCAATCTAGAGGGAAAATATCCATCAGCGACTAAAATGGAAACTACCTCAAGACGTACATTCAATCACCGACGACAGTGATTAAAGTGGGCATGAATTGTTATTAGCAATTCTATTATACAGGGTGTCTCAGAAAGAATGGGCCAGCGTTTAATCATAGATTCTTTAGGTAAAAATAAACCGATTAAACATAATATACCTTAGGCAGAAAGTCCTTCCTTAAGAAGTTATAGGGCCTTAAAGTTCAATTTTTTATTTTTTCTTTTTAGTGTAATTTCCACAAATCTCAAGATATTTCTTTCAAATTTGGTACACTTACTTACTATTATGCAATACAGTGACAGAATTATTTTCATTGACCAGACTTGACCGTAAGAGGCACTTAACCTACTACGGAAATCTTATATTAGCTCTAACTTTGTTATTAGTAGAAAATTTTAAAATTTTAGGTTATTTTCTGAAAGAGGATTAAAAATTACAAAAATAAGGTACTCTTAGTTCATACGCGTAAAGGCAACCGTTTGCCTTAAAATGCTTGTCCAAGTTTTGGGTTGTCGTAACGACGTGCAATTATTAGGTGGCCATGATCACAAAAACAATGGGTAGTGCTTGTAACCTACAGTAAAGAACAATGCTAAGTCAACTAAATACTTTGGTGTCATAGAAATTGTATTTTTAATTTATGTTTTGTTTACGAAAATGCGTCGCCATAACGAATGTCGAGGCATTTTCGTAAACACAACGTGGTGTTCCATCCTGATGGAACCATATCACTTTCACTGGAACTTGTGGGTTTGCATAAGCAGGATATAAGTTAGCCAAAGTTGGCACGACATTATTTTAATTACCGCAATACAAATTTCCATCAATGAAAAAGGGACCAATGACATGGTTTCCAATTATTCCTGCCCAAACCTTAACCTTTTCCGGTTTTTGCGTATATAACTCTTTCATCCAGTGAGGATTGTCTTTAGACCAGTAACGACAGTTTTGGCGATTAACATGGCCGTGAAGTGTAAAAGTGCACTCATCAGAAAACAAAAGATTTTCTAGTTGGATAACATTGTTATCTAACCTTTTCATCATTTGTTCACAAAAATACGTTCTCCTATCAGCATCGTCTTCCATGAGCTCCGGTCCAAGTTCTCTTAATTGCTTTTCAATTTTTCTAATTGTCCCTTGGGATATACTTAGGCGGCAAATCGGGAAATGTATCATGAAATAGCCGAATAACTTCGACCTGTGATCGTGTTCTATCTCCGTAACCAACCATCTGTAGAATTGTTACTTTATGCATTTCTGTTAAATAAACAATGTATCTGAATTGCAGTTAGCAAAACTCAAACAACACGCACAACACAACACAACTACTGTTATGCGGTGACAATCACACAGCAAATTGCTACGGCGGCGTTTTCAACCAAACTAACACCGCCAACTATGAAGACTGTTGATAAGTGTTTACGTCTTCTTTTTAGGCGATACTGTCGAAAAAGGACATCGAACTTGTTTTTGCATGCCTTCTTATTATCAAGAACGAAACGCTATTAGTTATTCAGTTTTTAGTGTGTTGTAGCGAATTTCGTCAATCACATGAATTTATTATTTTTCTGTTAATTTTTGCAATAAAGTTTATAACCATAGCATTTTTGAATAGAGAATGAATAGACCTTTCACGTGAGGTATCACAAGCCCCTACTTCCAATATAAAAATTTGGGGGTTGCAACTGTCACTCGGAGGGGGATGAATTTAGGGATAACATTTTTACGTTGCACGATGTCATTTCATAATCTAAAACTGACGTGTCTAGGGGTTTTTTAAAAATATGCACAATAATTGAGATACCGAATCTATTCCATTTGGCTGTTCCACACTGTATACATTCTACAGTGTATTCAGGTGGCCTTATAGGCCAAAAAAGTTTCTATGAAAATGATTTGATAAACAGTTACATAAGTTGGTATTTAGGGGTCCCTATTTAAGGTTATGTTATAATGTTAGAGGCGGCCGTGGGCTAGACGTTAGCGCGTTAGACTTCTACGCTGAAGGTCCTGGGTTCAATTCCCGGCACCGGAACATCGGATTTTTAACGGCCGTTCTCCCTCACAAGGCAAAGGCAAACCAGCGAGGTATTCTGCCTAATAAATCCTCTCTGGAGTAGAAGTGTTTATACTTCCCGTGGTTCGGAGCCCACGTAAAACTGTAGGTCCTCTATGTTTATGACACTCTAAAAACACGCAACACAGGCATAGGAGAGAAGATCGCTACGTCTCGTAAGAGATAAAGCACTCTAAGAAGAAGATTTAATGTTAAAAGCAACAAATTTCTTGACATTGCTATGAACGTGGTGGGCGAATTACATGGCCTTCCTCGTCACCCGATTTAATCCCGCTGGACTTCAGACGAAAGGTATTATTAATAAGATAGCGGCTGAAACTGCAGTGGAGCGACAATCATTAATTTCTCCCAGAAAGAATACATTTCTATTGTATCTTGTATTTTGTTGGAATTTTCCCTTATAACTTTTTTTCACTTGCCTGGTCTCCTAAACACAGTGAAAAAAATTGTTCAAAACGAACTCAGGTGTAAGACAAGGGGACATTTTATCCCCATATCTATTTATCATGATTATGGATGACATCCCAAAAATTTGCAAGCAGAAAACCAAAGGTTTAAAAGTGGGCCACTGGATGATGAAACCGATAGTATTCTCAGAGATACTGTATGCCGATGATGCAGTACTACTAGCAAAAAATGAGTCAGACCTTCAACAGAACCTAACTATCTGGAAACAAGAAATGGGAACAAGGGGGATGCTAATAAATAAGGAAAAAACGAAAACCATGATAATCTCGAGAGAAGCAAAAACTCACTCAATATACATCGACGACTACAAACTAGAACAGGTCGTAAACTTCAGCTATTTAGGGTCAATTATTGTACAGGATGGCAGAATGGACGAGGAAATAAATAATAGAGTGGCAGCCACCGGAAGACTATATCGAGCCATAAACAAGTCGTTCATTTCCAAGAAGGAGATAAGTAAAGAGACTAAGACGGCAGTGTTCAAATCAACTTTCGTCCCCACACTCATATATGGATCCAAAACACGGTGCCTAAACTCCAGACAGAAATCGCAATGGAGATGAGGTTCTTGAGAAGAGTTGAAAACAAAACCAGGCTAGACAGGATTAAAAACGAAGAAATCAGAAGAAATACGAACTCCCAACCCATCCAGTACACGATAGAACAAGGACAACTCCGATGGTTCGGCCACATCACCAGAATGGACTCAACATGGTTCCCGAATCTCGCATGGAAAACGAAGGGCGAAGGCCGCAGAGGGAGAGGAAGACCGCGAACGAAATGGGAAGAGTCGCTTAAAGAAGTTCTTAGCAATCGGGGCATCACCTGGGATGAAGCAACTAACCTAGCGAAGGATAGGAAGAAGTGGAAAACTTTCCACACCTCTACACCGTAAGGTAGAAGAGGACGACTAAGTAAGTATTTTCCTGAATTCTGCCATACAAAATTAACAGATCTTTAGATAGCAAAAGGTAGAAAAGTTAGTTCTGTAATTAGTTGTTGTTAATGAATTATAACAATTTGCTTGAAATAGATATTATGTATGATTCGCATTTCAGGATTACTCCTAATTTCATTTTGTTTTGTCTAATAGATAACTCTAACGAACAATCACAACAGCTGACAAATTTCAGAACAATTACTGATAAATCCTCTCACCTTGATAACAATTCTGTTTGAAAAACGACCATTGTAACGAGACACTAATGATCGTAAACAGGAAATAATCAGCAACAGTCCTCAATGCCAACATTAGACACACGTGTAAACAATTAACAATTGTACATAATATAATATTTAAAATTAATGTTACTTAAAAATTTGAGATAAAGGTTAGCAAAAAATTGAAAAATATACTTAAAATATGAACTCCTAAGTATTAAAAAAATGCCTCATAAAATGAATATTAAAGACGTTTAATAAAACCCAAAATAATCAATCTTACACTTTTACTAAAATCCATTAAGTATATGGTTCTTACTTCTAATACATCTCACTTTTGTAATAGTAACAGAAACTACATAGAAAATCTTCTAAGGTGGTTACATATGTCAAGGGATCTCGGCGGTGACTAAATGGTATTATAAATTGTCCATTTAAAGGCAAAATATTTATTAAATATCTCTTCTAACCCAAATGGTGCATATGAAAGTTAGAACCAACGGCACATTAATATTTGTAGACATTTTCGCGCAATTTTTATAGGGAACTCGCAATGAAACACGCAAATTAAATTTTAGTTATATTAATTCCTGCAAACAAAACACGTACTCGTAATATAAATATAAATTTAAACTATATAGAATAAAACAATAAGCACAAAGCTAACAAAAAGCTCTGAAAAATTATTAAATAAATGTATTTTGAAGTAACTCGTATTTATATACAGGTAATTCTGCGCTAGTCCTAATTATTATTCATAGCGCAATGGCTACAAGCTGCAGTTTACACATAACAATTTCTAATTCGTATAATAATGCTATAGCTAACTGTCATCTGGTTGATATACGAGACAGTAATTAAAACCATTTTAATTTTCTTGATGAGTTACTGTGTAAATAATTAAGATTAAGATTTTTACTACAGATGTGTAACACATTGTACGTTTTCAAACTGACACCCTGTATATGGATTGGACCTTTCAATATTATTCTAATTTTTGTCAAATTTCGTAATACATGGAGTCAAAGGCAGTTACATACCGCAGGTGTTTGCGTTGCTATACAGGAAAACAGCGGAGTATCTACAAATAAATTTACTGAAAATTTTAGAAGAAGAATGCAAAAATTGAATTTGTCTTTAAACTGGAACAAATTGTAATAGATTTTAAGATTAAGATTTTAAGAAATTCACAATCCTTGCCGATCAATTTGGAAAAATATCTGATTTATACGATGTAGATTTCATTTGTTTCAAAGTTAGTTAGAAAAGTGCAGGAATTAGGACTGGTTACTGAATACAAAATTAATCTGCGATTGGCACTTTGAAAACTCATTTCGGTATTCAGTTAGCACAACCTGCCGCCGCGCTAAATTAATAAAAATGTGGTTAAGGTTTATTACATACTATTTCAGGGAAGAACTAGTTTTAAATTGATAAATGTCCTGTTAAACTTTAACTTTAAAGGAATCAATTATTTTGTTTTCAACTAAACGCCTCTAATAATAGCTAATCAGAACAGCACAATGTACATCATTAGCTAAAGTATCCTGGGGAAAACTCCCACGCATTTTTCTTCTAGTTAAAATTCTCCGAGATTCCTCGTACAATATAAAGTTACTTTAACTCCGATCCCGATTTTTAATTTTTCCTTCCTGCATGTTTTTATAAGGAATGTGGTGTATAAATGTGTAAGTGAATTGATCATTTTTCAATTTTGTTGAAATTTTAGATAATTATTAATTTTATAGTTCCTAAATGGCATAGATTTATAATTTTCTTAATGCCTATTTGAAACAAAACTAACATCGAAGTTTATATCTATATAAAACAACGTCTTTAAGTCTTTCCGAAAATTCCAATTAAATAAAACTGCACCATAATCAGCACAATTTTCAATAAGAGTTGGCTAGGAAAATCGAGCATCTGTCTTTACTGAAGCCATGCAGTTCATAACCTTTTACTAGAATTCAACTGTTTAACAGTTATTAAGCTATAATTCACATTATTTGTTACCCTACAACATAACATATTTATTACTGAATGCATTATTTAACGTTCGCTGCAATTGCTACGCAAATTACAAAACAAGATACTTCGTATTGCAACTAGAGCTCCATGGTTTGTGATCACATACACAACGAAACAGGTGTTATTACAATTGAACAATACAACCGAAAGAAAAAAAATTTCTTCGATAACTTACATCTATACAGGGCGAATCTTAAATGGCGAAAAATATTTACATCGCGATTCTGCATCAAAAATTGAGCAAAAAATTCTACAAGAGTTATGCTCGAAAACGTTGAGTTTTTGAATAATTCTTAATTACAGTTTTGTAAACTTAGCAACACTCTGTGGTCAGTCCTACTGTGTGTTATGTCGCCTGCGATTCACACAGCAACGCACTTGATTGAATATGTAACCTAAGGAGATTGTATACAGGCATACTAAACCTCCTTCATGGTAATATTCTAATTTTAATGTGCTGCTTGCATTTTTGAATTAACAGTACATAACTATTAAGGAAATATCGAATACGTTTTAAGTTTTTTATTTTGTAAGGTACAGCAATTGCTCAAAGTGGCTACCCCTAACGTCTATGCATTTCATGCACTTACGCATTATGCTCCCTTCTAGATTTTGAAACATATTGTTTTGTCGAGTCATTATAACGGCTTCATTTATTCGTTCCTGATGTTGCTCTCGAGTATCAAGTTCCACTGCATACACAAATGCTTTTAATATTCCCCACAAGAAAAACTCAAGACATCTTAAATCTGGGTTTCTTGGTGGCGAAGGTAATGGACTGCCACGACCAATCCATCGTTCTGGAAATTAATGATTTAACCATTCTCGTGTTTGAATTCCCCAGTGTGCTGGTGCCCCGTTCATTTGAAAAAACATATCTCTTCTTAAATCTAATGGTACATCATCTAATAGATCACTAAAATCGGTGTCTAAGAATTCAACAAAATTATTCCCGTTTAGTCGATCAGGCAAAATGTGTGGTCCTATAAACCTATTTCCAATAATACCACCCCACACATTAACGCTAAACCGAACTTGATAATTTGTTTGGTACAGTGCATGGGGGTTTTCATAGTCCTTTGGTGTATGTTATAGATATTAAATGTTCCATTTCTGGTGAACGTAGCTTCATCAGTCCACAAAATATGTCCAATAAAACCAGGATCCCTTTCTTGCTTAAGAAGTAACCATCTGCAGAATCTGACTCTTTCTGATAGTCTGCTGGTAACAATACCTGCATTCCTTGATAATGATACGGGTGCAAGCCATTTTCCTGTAATAAGAAATGAACTGTTCATTGACTAACATCAAACATTCTGGCAATGGATCGGGTACTTTGTTCTGGTGCATTGTCGATTACATTTAAGATATTTTCAGTGTTGGGTAAGTTACTCTAAAAAAGTAACTAAGTAAGTTAGTCAGTTACTCGGCAAAAAAGTAACTAAGTAAGTTACTAAGTTACAGAATTATAAAAGTAACTTGAATACGTTACTAAGTTACCATAAAGTAACTCTTTATTTTTTAAGTTACCTTTTTTTATGAGACGCTACATGCAATTACTACCAACTTAATATCAACAGAAACACACATTTATAAGCATTTGTTTATTAGCAAATATTCTATACATAGGGGAAGGAACAGGTTTAGAGCTTAGAGGCGCTGGTTCAACGATGTTTTTGGGATTTTCCCAGGATTCTATTTTATTTTTCGTTATTATTGAAATATAGAGACGATGAATGTATTTTCGTCTGAATTAGACACCCCTAATCTGCACACAGGCGTTATAAATGTACTTCCCAGTAATCCGCATACCTGCTCAGAGAGCTTCTAGTTGTTAA